>CP139505.1:337263570-337404018 GCA_021014915.2 Artemisia tridentata subsp. tridentata | reverse complement strand
AATGACTAATCCGTCTCGAACCCTCTTGAGTGTGTGGTCGCAGAACTTGTGAACTTCTTTGTATCCTATGAAACAGTTGATGTTGTGATCACTTTTGTAGACAAAACCAAAGGTTGGGTCCTTTTTCAGGGTATATTGAGATTCTTTGTTGATCTCTAGAAGGTGTAGAAGTGGTGCGGTTAAGCTTAGATTCCTTTGATAGCTCTCGACCCCAAGTTGCAAGTCTTTAACGCGTTCCTGAATGATCTTTCTTCTGATGTAGTAGAGCAATGAAGTGCTGAATGCGTACGTGAGATCAGTTGAGAAATGATGCATCTTCCCTTGAACTTTGATGAGATACATATCTTCAAGATCGTTAAGGTTCAAATCAGGGAAGTCTGCTTCTGAGAATGAGTAAATCTTCTGATCTTGTCTTCTAACCCTGATTTTATGTAGAAAGGTATAATCATACCTCTTTTCTGCTTCAATGCTAACCACACCAATTATTCTGAGATCGCTCATCACCGGAGTTGGAGACTTTTTCGTAAGTTTGCTTTTGTACCAGGTTCTCCTTTTCTCATTCTAGTGGTATATTCCCAGATGTGCATCTTGATCGTACAACACTCTGTTTGTAATGAAGAGTCTTGTTGCTGTTTCTTCGATGGCCGGTTGTGGATAACTTGCAGCAGGAATCAAGGTTATTGACGTTGCATACTTAGGTTGACACTTGTTGCCGTGTACAAGAAGTTCTAGATCGTTGTTGAAGAAGAAGTTGTATGGAATAGCAGGTTGATCAGAAGTTCCAATTACTGGCAGAGGCTTTGTCCAATCCGTAACGTATGGTTGTTTGTGTTAAGAAGTATTATCAATCACATATGTGTCCGGATTTGTCCAGCTGATATCATTCGACATTGCACGTGCAATGTTTTCCAAGTGATATTCGAGCTCAACTGCACTTGAGGATCGATCTTTCAGCAAGTTGAATGCATCATTCTTTATGCGACGAAGTTCTCCTTTTGTAAGTGTCTTGATTCGTTGATCACGTTTGAGTTTTTGTATGAACTCAAGTATGCGTCCTTCGATCATGGAGTCATCGTCGACATATAGTTGAGCACTGAAAAGTTTATCAAACCACTCATTCCCTTCAGTCGTGTCTTCATCAAGCCATGAGACAATCGTTGTCTTTTTGCTCGTTGACTTCTTTCCTTGCTTAGACGTTTTTGCTTTCGACTTTGGTGGAGAGTCTGGTTGATCTTGTTGTTATTGAAACTCATCATCTTCAGCTAACTCAAAATGATGTTCCATTGCTGTTGGCCCGGAGCCAGAAGCCTTTGGCGGTTGGTTGGCTGTTGTTGTGGTTGCTGACGGTTTGATAGGTTCTTGATGTTGAGAAGAAGAGCCACCGACATTCTTTGGTTTCATAGCTTGTGAGTTCGGGTCAGGGTCTTCATATTCTCTTGGTCGTTTTCCTTTGTCAGCATCAGCTTTACCCTTTGAGATATTGGCCTGGATAGCATCAGAAATTGCAATTTGTTCAGGAGTTGGTGATGTAAGACTTGTCAAACTTTCAAATAAATGAATTTGAAGCTCTTCAAGTGTAGGTTCCTTTGGCTTCGTTGGTTGGGTTTGTAGGACAAGTGGAAATGTAGCAATAATGTTCTTGAGAAGACCTTCGATGTTTGGTTCAAGATATTCTTTGACTTTCTTTGACATGATTCTGGGCAAATAATTTTTCAGATATTCTTCTGTGTTGCCCTTTATAGCAGTGAACATCATATCCTGATTGTGATCGGAAAGGAATTCATCAACACGAGCTTTTGTGCTTTGGAGCTCGTTCACTTGTCCAGCAAGACCGGTAACCATGTTTGTTAATGTTTCGATCTGGTCAAGAAGCTTGTTGTGTTTCTTTACTCTTGCAAGCTTCACGACCTATTTCACCTTTATCGATGCTTGAGAGACCAACGGATTGATGGGTTTCTTGATGGATTAGCTTTTTTATGTTGTTTGTGTTGGTGGTGGTGAAGAATGTGTTGATGATTCAGGAATAACAGACGGATCCTTGTTAACATTTGTGTCCATGTCTTTTGGAGGAGTGTGTGGAGGTGTAGTTGGAGGTGTTTGAATATAGTTGTCAGCTTCCTTTTCATCAGCAATTTTCCTAGCCAACCTTTCTTCCTCCTCCTTTTGTTTTAGCCTCATTTCTTCTTCCTCCTTTGCCTTCTTCTCCAACTCCAATTCTTCAGCGGCTTTTCTTATTACTTCATCATCAATAATCACATTCTCCGTGTTATCATCATCATTCATGTCAAAGTCTTTAATTTGTTCTTTCTGATGGACCACCTTCATGATGAGATTTCCTTCTTCATCCCGTTCCTCGTCATTACCGGGTTGATTAACCGGATTGATGAGGGTCTGATCTTCACCAAAATCTTTATCAATTTCTTCATCCAATTTCATCTGTTCATCAAGTATTTTCTTCCTTCTCCTCTCTTCATCAGTTTTAAGTGATACAAGACTTTCTTCCTGAGCAATCTTGGTAGCAATTTATTATTTGTATATTATTGGTTCTTCATCAATTTCCGTTTCAGAACCAGATTCCTCTTCTTCCACAATCTGTTCATCTTAAGGCTCAGGCTTAGCAATTTTGACAGAGACTCTCCTCTTGATGTATTTAGGAGGACCTGGTTTTATTTTATTCGAGGTGCTAGATGTGCTTCCTGTCTTGCTACCTCCTTTTGCTCGAGTCTTTGCTGGAGTAGGTTCATTAACATACTTGCTAAATCCGACATACCCTTCCTTGAACGCTTTATCACACTTAAGGTATGCTTGCGCTTTCTTGATCTTGTCTATAAGAAGAGAGTCAGGAAGTCTCATCCCTTGTTTGCGAGTGCTTCCTTTTGGGATGTAGACTTGATTGACTGTTTTGTCCATAGCAAATAGGTGCTTCTATGGATCTTTTAGACGTCGAGGAATGTCTTCATTGTCATCAAGAAGATGGTAGATGAGTAACTTGGTGTATCTGTCAAAAGGGATTTTGGTGAATGGTTTTAAGCAATGACTCTGAATCTGAAAGATTATGCCATCCAAAATAAGTTGAACGTAATCGATTTATTTCTGATTCACTATTTCCCAGAAGATTTGCAAGTGAGGAAGACGAGGATTTTCATGACCGCTGTCTCTTTCAGAGATTGATCTATCCAAGATGTAGTAAATGGTTCTCCACGGTTGGGGAATGAGCTTGGCTTCGACGTTTGAGAATGATTTCAGTGGTTTGTTTGGTTGTACATCATAACCACTTTCCAAAAGGAAGTTGAGAACGACTTCTTCTGATGGAGTAGGATGAAACTTCTTGGTTGGTGTAGGAGCTTCCGGAAGAAGTAAGGTTTTACGAAGATAGATGACATCAACAGTGAGTTCTTTTCTGTCCAATGTGCAGGTGAATGAGTCTTCTCCCATATCCAACTTGATTGTGTGCCACATCTGGTGAATGTAGAACTCAGGAATCGATGCAGACTTATCTAGCATGCTCCTACACTTGTGTAGTTTTAGAGTTTGTGAAATTCTACACGTGCGTTTTTCTTATCTAAAATTAAACTTTATTAAAATTTCGACATACTTAAACTTAATTAAGACAATGTTAATGAATTGCGACGGATTTATATAGTTGTGAAAATTTTGGCCAATTCCAATGAATTTTGAATTCCGACAGGTTTTGTCCAATTGCGATGTAAACTTTTTGAATTGCGATAACTTTGTCCAATTGCGATAAAGTATTGAATTTTGGAAAATTTGAAGCAATTCCGACAAGGTTATCCAATTCCAATGGATTTTGAATTTTGATGAAATTTGTGCAATTGCGATGAGAAAGTTTAATTGCGATAAACCATGTCCAATTGCGATGAAAATTTTGAATTTCGATAAATTTTGTGCAATTGCGACAAATTTATGCAATTTCGTCAAGGTTATCAAATTCTGGTGGATTTTGCAATTTTGATAATTTCTTATACAAGAAATTCCGATGAACACTGTAGAAATACTTTGTTCTTTTTGTTTCTTTATCGAAATTTGATTCCTGTCCAAATTATAATACACCACAAGTTACAATATGATCCTTAAGCTCATTTAAACACATCCAAAAACAGTTTATCTGATTTGAGAACAACCATTTACAATTTCGATGAACCCTCATTTCAATCTTGTCAAAATTCAAGTTAGTGGATTACATGTTTATGTGAATGAATCCTTTAGGTTCCTATGATGATTCTAAGCTCAATGGTCTGAATTTTAACAGTTTTTAGCTCTGAATCAAGAGGTTTGAACCTGGTCGAGTTCTACATAAACCCTAAACATCAAAATTGATTCAAACATGTTTCTGGGTATGATTTGATGATCAAATAGTGTTACAAAACATGTGAGGACAGTATCCCATGCTTTTAATTAGACCAAAATACAATCATTTGAATTCCCCCAATTCATACGCATGAACCCTAAATTGAAAAATCATCAATTCATGTTTTTGGGTAAGATTGGGTTATAGAATCATGTTAAAAACTTATTTAAGAACATACCCCACCACAGAAATCAAACTCAAACTCTTTAAATCATTTATCTCCAAATTCGACTAAACCCTAATTCTAAAATTAACAATTGTGAGCAAATTAGCCGTTGGATCACAAAATCATTGAAAACCTTTTCTTATATTTATCTAAAGATTATATAAACACTCACAAATTTGAGAAGTCTTGAACGAATTTGAAGAATGGATTTAAGTCGTTGATTTTGTTTGGTGAAGAATAAATGTGAAAGTCAGATGCAGTAAATGCATCTAACTTTTGTTTTTGTGTTAAAATGTAATCTTTCAACTTTCGTCACTTTAAGTCCCTTAACGACATAACTTAGCAATCTAAGTCCCTTACTCACAAAAATTTAACAAGACTTGACATTATTTTGACAAGAACAATTTTAATACACCCCCTTGACTTATGAATATTAGAAAACGTTTTAAGATCAAGGAGGGTATCACGGGAATGATATTACCAACACATGTTTAAAACAACATCTTTTTGGAAGTATGCAAGTATAAATTTTAAGGAAAATATTAAAATTTGAATTTCATACTCCCCCTCAGCACTTGTTCGGAAAAATTCGTAATTTGTTTAAATGAACAAAGTGTTGACGAAAATTTTGTACTTCCATTTTTTTAAATAAAGAATGATGAAAAAATGAAAAATATTTTTGTTTTTTTGAATAAGGTATTTACAAAAAAAGTTTTGGTGTTTGAATTTCTTAGTTGTGTTTAAGAAAGTTTTGTAAATCATCTGGAGTCAAACACCGCATACCAATTTGGTGAACTAATTCCACAAATCTTGCATGGGTCAAGGCTTTGGTAAATAAGTCCGCTAATTGGTATTCAGTACCCACAAAGTATAATTCAATTGTACCATTTTCAACATGCTCTTTGATGAAATGATATCGAAGTGCGATATGTTTTGACTTCGAATCTTGAACCGTGTTGCATGAGATGGCAATGGTACTCTTGGAGTCGCAGTACTTGGGAATCTTATTGAAAATGTAACCGTAGTCCATCAGCTGTGATCGCATCCCAATGACTTGAGCACAACATGCTGACATAGCTACATATTCTGATTCTGTAGATGACAATGAAGTGCAATCCTGCTTCTTTGACTGCCAAGATATAAGTTTGTCTCCTAGAAACTGCACTCCCCTAGATGTACTTTTGCATGTGTCTAAACATCCTGCATGATTAGCATCTGAAAAAGCTATTAGTTGAAAACCAGAATCCTTTGGATACCAGATCCCCAAATGGAAGGTTCCCTTTATGTATCGAAGGATTCTTTTAACCTCAGAGAGGTGTCTTTCAGTTGGTCGTGACTGATAACGGGAGCATATGTATAAAGCAAAACTATATCTGGTCTGCTGGCTGTTAGATACATGAGGGACCCAAAAATCCTACGGTATTTAAGTCTGTAAAGGGCCTTCTTAAGTCTGTACACATGATTAGGATGTTCTGGATCGACGAATTCCTCTTGTTGACTAACGTAAACTTCCTCACGTAATTGACCATTTAGAAATGCCGTTTTAACGTCCATTTGATAAACAACCATATTGTTGTGTGCAGCATATGCCAGAAAGATACATACAGCCTCAAGCCTAGCAACTGGAGGAAAGGACTCTTCAAAATCAATTCCTTCTTGCTGAGTGAATCCGTTAGCTACCTGACGCAATTTGTTATGAATCATTGTGCCTTCTGCATCTAACTTGTTTTTCCAAATCCACTTCAGTCCGATGACATAGACCATATCTGGTCTTTCAACTAACTCCCACACTTCTACTCATTTGAATTGGTCGAGTTCTTCTTCCATTGACTCAATCCAGTTGTCGTATGTTAGTGCGTCTTTGATGTTTTTGGGTTCATCTTTGTTTGGAATTAAATGTTCTGAAGTTAGTACTGCTGAAGAATACACTAACAGTACAAACTATTAGTGTATAAGTGAAGATTGCTGGAATACAACTGACAGTACAAAGTTCAAAGTTAGTACTGCTAGTTATATCAGAAGGTACTGCTGCATGGATAAATGTTTATATTAAGGATAAGTACGGAAAGGATTTTGTGTATATCTTATTTAGTTAGAATTATAGGGTAGAATACTTATTTTGTAAAGGACTCCTTAATTCTATAAAAGGAGATCCTAGGTTATACGATTATATATATCAATAATAGAGTTTTTGTTAGGATTCAAGGTCTTTGTAACCCTAGTGATAGCAAGATCACTCGTATTATTCAAGCAATAATATTGAATCATTTGGTGTTAATCTTTTTCAGTTCATTGTCATACATACTTTAATGTTCCATCAAACAAACCAACATTATTCTAATTATGGTTAAGTAGATTTCGCAAACTTAACTGCATACACTCAAAGTATCTCAAACACGTTATAAAAGATTAACATCCTAAGTGTTCATCAATCCTCTCAATCTTGACAAACTGTGAGTGCGTAGATGCAATTTTCAGCATCGGTGTGAAGTTTTCGTCTTGTCATAACTGGAGCTGAGGGATTGCCAATGATGTTCACTAAGGGTTGTTCTTTAGTCCAATGATGTGTTGAAGGGTGATGTTGATAGAACGTATGTAGATTAGACGAATCCAAATTGCGTGTGGATGACTCTGCAATATCTGGAATGGTTGGAGTCGGTGCAAATGGATTAAAGAACGCATTTGGGTCATAATATGCAGGTTCGGGTACTGGTTGTTGTTGAAGATCTTCAGCTGCATTGTCAGTGTTGGAAGCGGTTTGTTCTGCTGTTGATGGAGATTCAATTGGAGGTGCATCTGTAGCAACTATTGTTGTTGTTGTAATAGCAGGTGTATCAGGTATTGGATTATTATCAGTTTGTGTAGCGTAAATTGGTGATACATCTGGTGCACGACATGCAAAAGAATCATCAAATAGTAGCGCAGACAATGTTTCCAATTCTTAACGGTTAAGTGAAAGAGGTGCAGCTGATTGATCTGGAAAATTTAGACGGTTGGTTGCGGGTCCTAAGCTGTTTTGCTTAGAAGCCATTTTTGTAAGTTCATCGAAATTAGCATGAATAGTCTCCTGAATTTCTCTTGTGCGACGATTCCATATTCGAAAACCTTTGGAGTTCTCAAAATATCCAATGAAGATACCAATGTCAGCCATTGCTTTGAGTTTTCCAAAATCATCATGATCATTATTTGGATAGCAAAGAGCACCAAACACATGAAAGTATTGAATATTCGGTTTACGGTTGTAAACAATCTCATAAGGAGTTTTGTGATGCCTTTTGGTGATCATACAACGGTTTTGGGTATAACATGCAGTTGATACAACTTCTGCCCATAAGTAATCTGGTAATCGAGCATTGATTAACATCATTCTTGTAGCTTCCACTAACGTCCTGTTGCGTCTTTCAACAACCCCATTCTGTTCTGGTCTCCTTGCAATGGATGTTTGATGTTCAATGCCCACTTTCTCAAAATAAGATCTAAGAGTTTGATTTTTGAATTCAGTTTCATTGTTTGTTCTAGTTTTTCTGACTGTATTCCGAAGCTGATCTTGAATTTTTGTGAGAAATGAGAGGATCAAACACTTAGGATGTAACTCCTTTATTATGTGTTTAAGATTCATTGAGGTTATACTGTTAAGTATGCGGAATCTACTTAACAATACTTAGAAGGTTTTGTTTGATGTAACAATAATGCTGTATGAACAATGAACATAGTGATTAACTTCAAAAGATTCAATATTATTGAAGAATATTACGAGTGATCTTAATATCACTAGGGTTACAAAGACCTTGAATCTTAACAAAACTTGTATCACTTGTACGACTTGTATATCTTCTGATCTAACTTATGACCTCCTTTTATAGACATAAGGAGTCCTTTACAAGATAAGTATCTACCAGTATATTTCTAACTAATTGTGATATACATACAATCTATACCATACTTATCCTTAACACGTCCTTCTAGAACCTTTTTCAACCAGCAGTACCTTCTATTATATACAAATAGTACTAACTTGACAGTTTGTACTGTTAGTTATTCTTCAGCAGTCTTCACTTATACACTAGCAGTTTGTACTGTTGGTGTATTCTTCCAGCAATACTAAGTCAGAAACATTTAATTCCCAATAATCCTCCCCTAAACTTGTGATTTATCCTAAATTATCAAGTTTCTCTTAATTAAATGAGGACTGTGAGGAATCTTCCAAACACTACATAGTCAACCTTAGTCTTCTGGCTTTCATTTGTTCAAACAGCTGGAATATCTTCCTTATCAAATCTCTTGCCATCTCTGAATCTTATTCAACTTTAAGTCTTACTGCAAGCATAACCATCAATATTCCTGCTCTTAGTGGATAATCTCTTTCAACAAACATATAAACTTCCACTCCTGCTGTTGTAGAAACTCTGTGAACTCCACAGTTATCAAATAGCTTCCATGTGGTATCCAGATCATTAGCTTGAAATCTCCATAGTGTATCATTATCATCTGGCTTATATAACCTTTTCAGCTCAACCCATAGCTCTTTGTCTTTATAACTTGTAGGATCTGTAGTCTTGAATTTTTCTTGAACTAAGCTCCAAAGCTTATCCAAGTCATCTCTGTCAAAAGCCTTGATCATATCTTCAAAGAACTTGTAGACTTCAAACTTTCCTCCTACTCTGATAATTTTACATCCCTTGATTCTTCCATCTGAGTACACCTCCCAATCAATGATGGGATGTTTGGCTTGAATGGGATCAATATTTAGAGCTTCTGGAATTACCACCATCATTCCATGGATTTGTTCATTAGTCAATTTCTCTTTTTCCTTTTCATCCTCTGTTGATTCTTCTTGAACTATTTCTTTTTCAATTCTTTGCCTCTTGGATTCTCTTGATTCCAATTGGTCTGCTATTCTTTTCTCTCCTGAGTATCAATGTAGATTCTTTCAATCTCTTCATAAGATCTTCCCTTGAAATGATGTTCTTTCCAGGTGTCTTGATGCTTCAGATATGTCTTCATATAGCTTAACTGCTCTTTTCTGGTAGGGGGCTTCTTCTGAGCAGCTTTATTTTTGCTTTGGCTCTTTCTGATCTCCTGCACTAGGTCATCAATAGCTTATTCTTGTTCTTCTCTTGTAAACTGTGACCTCTCTTCTTCTTGTAATTTTGCAACTAACTCACTATCAGCTAGAACCTCAGTAGCTCTTTCTTCTTCTTCAGTTTGAATTTTGTGTTCAACCATAAATCTAGCCAATCTTTCTTCTTCTGCTGCCCTTGCTAACACTTCTTCTTGAAATCTCTGAGGTAATTCTTCATCAAGAGCAATCTGAGCTTGGCTCTTCTTGGTTGTTTTCTGAGAAGATTCTTCTTCTAGCATTATCCCCTTACCCTTGTCTAATTTTAATTTCTTTGGCCTTCTTGTGTATACTGCACCAGCAGTACCTTGTGAACCACCAGTACCTTGATCTAGAAAATTAGCAGTACCATGAAATGCACTACCAGTACCTTCTGTCATTCCACCAGTACCTTGATCCATTTGATGTTCTTGCCTCCCCATAATATCAAACTCCTCTTGAACCAAAGAAACCTGAGGATCTTCATCTAATTGGGCAATCTTCCTCCCCTGTTTGGAAGATTCCTCACTTTCACCATCACTTTGACCATTTGATGAACTAGAGGTAGAAGATGAAATCACCATCTGTGTTGACCTTTTTCTTTGAAGTGTTCTAACCTTCTACTGTTTGCAACTGAACTATTCCCATGAGGTTTTCTTAAGACTGAGACAGTGAAGGATGGTGTGTATTAAAAACCTCATTGTGGGGCAAAACAACCTTTTTGAAAAGTTAAAGATTGTGATTGGATGTTGTACCCCATCCTGGTTAAAGTTTCAAAAATTTCAAGTGCTTGACATAGCACTAATACCATTGTCATCATTCAGATGGAGATGCCTTCTGAGTGATGATTCAGTAAGAGTGATGGATTTGCCATCCATTGTGGCATTTAACTCTTTGTCACCATTGTCAAATGTTTTGACAGTAGCAGTCTGTCAAAACTCTTTGATGTGGGAGACATAGATAGTGGGATTTAATGTTAAAGAATACCTTATGTGGGAACCATTTAAAAAGTCCACTATCTGATGGAAGTAAGTATCATCCTCTGCTTTTTCCAAAAACGCGACCATGTTGTGCTTGTCAACAAAGGATAAAGAAGCCATTAGTTTTCAGTAAAAGTGTGATTTAACTACTGGGAATAGTGTAATTTTAGGATAGAAAGTACATGAAGAAAGTGAATTGAGATATTATGAAAGACTTATTGGGGTTTCTATTGGACCGACTTCAATTAAAAGATAACTTTTGATTGAAGATAAGGTGAATAAAATAGATTAAAAGTAAAAATATCCAAAAAGGAAACCCTTAAAATAAGGAATTGATCAGTAAAAATCTCAACTAACTCTCAACGGTTATTTTCAAAAAGCTGTTATTTCGCACCAGTACTAACGTCTATCCAGCAGTACAAACTTAAGCCTACCAGTACTAACTTTATGCCTGGCAGTACAAACTTTTTGGAAAAATTTGACTCAACAGTATGAACTCAATTTTGATTAAAAACCATACTGCTTACAACCATTTTGAAGGGATTAAGTGTAAAGACAGACACTTAATCATAATTTCGGTTTAATGCAACCTCTGGTTGTGTGAGAACCAATGATTTTAGTTATAAATAACTGCCTGTGATCAGATAAACTTATTCAAAGAGCTTTCTTGACAGGGTTTCCAGCTCGTGGTAGTTGTTGCCTCTAACACAATTGTGTTAGATTCACGTTTGCTCGCTGTTCTCTCTACCAGATGTCCTTGGACTAACACATTATAGTAAAAGTATAAAATGATAGAGAGTGAGTTAGATCAGTTATTATCTGACTAACTAAGCCATCAATTCCAATACAAAACATCATAATAAGATTTCAAGAAAGAAGTTTTAAAGAATAAGTTAACATAGGTATAAAACCTTTGTTAATGGATCCCCAAACTCTGTCCATCATCAACCTATTATGTCAGCAACTAAACCACCAAATGCTGCTCACACAATGAACTAGTAATTCATTTGTGCTTAAACATCCATACCTCCAATTGTTAGTCCAAAACCATGAAGACAAATTGCAAAGCATTTGCTTCATAACAGTATAAACAAATGACTAACAGTTCTAACAAACAGTCCTAATTTGTACTGGCAGTACAAACTATACATAACAATACTAATGGACAAGCCAAGCAGTACAAATCCATTTTAATGCACAAAAACACTTAGATTAAAAACTTTAAGGGTTAATCATTCCAATACTTGCTACCAAGTATTGAAACCTTCCTACATCAAAGGCTTTTGTGAGAAGATCTACAAAGTTTTGATCAGTATCAATTTTAACAACTTGATCTAACTTTTTCTCATTGCAGTCTCTAATAAAATGATACCTAATTTCTATGTGGTTTGTTTTAGAATGTTGCACTGGATTTTTAATAATTCATATTGTACTGCTATTTTCAATATATATCATGGTGTTCATAAAATTATACCCATAGTTAAGCAGTTGATTTTGAATCCATAGCGCTTGACCACACCAACTTGCAGCAGGTACATACTCAGCTTCAGTTGTAGAAGTTGCCACAATTGTCTGCTTCTTACATTGCCATGATATAAGTCTGCAACCAAGGAACTGACAACCACCAGTTGTTGATTTCCTATCCAGACTTGCACCAGCATAATCAATGTTTAAATATGCCACCAAGTCAAAAGATGCTTCCCTAGGATACCAAAGACCCAACCTAGGTTGACCCTTAGGGTATCTAAAGATCCGCTTGATAGCAGTTAAATGAGAAGCCTTGGGAGTGACTTGAAACCTTGCACAGGCACACACAATAAACATGATATCTGGTCTTGATGAAGTAAGGTACATCAAGGACCCTATCATTGATCTGTAGGTGTGTACATCAACGCATTCTCCATCAGCATCTTTAACCAAAGGTTTCTCTGGATCAACTGGTGTGCTTGCCACTTTAGCATCAGTAAACTGAAGCTTCCTTAGTATCTCTGCCACATATTTATCCTGACAGATAAATATGCCTTCAGTTGATTGCTTCACTTGCAACCCCAAATAGAAGGTAAGTTCCCCCATGGAACTCATCTGAAACTTATCATGCATAAGTTTCTCAAATTCCAAACACATTTCCTTCCTTGTGGATCCAAATATAATATCATCCACATAAACCTGTACCAGCAAGATATCCTTCTTGTTCTTCTTGATGAATAGTGTCTGATCAATCTTGCCCCTTTGGAATCCATTCTCTAACAAATAAGAAGCCAAAGTCTCATACCATGCCCTTGGAGCTTGATGTAGTCTATAAAGAGCTTTCACAACCTTGTACACCTTGTCAGGATGTTCTGGATCAACAAAACCTGGAGGTTGTGAGACATACACCTCCTCTTCAATAGTACCATACAGGAAGGCACTCTTAACATCCATCTGGTAAACAGTAAAGCCCATAAAAGAAGCATAAGCTAAGAACAATCTGATTACTTCAATCCTAGCTACTGGTGCAAAAACTTCTTCATAGTCTATTCCCTCTTCTTGTGTAAACCCCTGGGCTACAAGCATAGCCTTGTTTCTGATCACAATTCCCCTTTCATCCCTCTTGTTTCTAAAAACCCATTTGGTTTCAATTACTTTCATACCCTTGGGTAAATCTACTAGTACCCAAACGTTCTAAATCTTGAATTGCAGAAGCTCCTCTTGCATGCCTTCTACCCAACTTGAGTCTTCTAAGGCTTTGAGAACATTTTTGGGTTCAGATTATGAGAGGAAACACACACAAAAACATGTGTTGGCATCTTCAGGCTTGTTTTCTTCATAAACAGCACTAAGAGACCCTTGTTAGTCTAAATTCATAGTCTGTCTTCTTGTCTCCACACCAGACTGTATGTCGCCAATTACATTATCTAGGGAGTGATCTCTGTGTATCCTTGTGTGTGGAGTAGAGAGAACTGGATAGGTGGGTGGTAGATTATTGATATCTACCTCATCTTCTAAGAAATCAGCAGTATTAGTATCTGATGGGCCAGTAGTATGAACATTTTGCCCAGCAGTACTAACTTGGGGCTCAACAGTACAATCTCCATTTGTACTAGTATCTTGATTCTCTTGATCTTCAGCTCCATCTTCATTGTTTCCATCTTCAATACCTTCTTTGGCTTCATCAGTAGAAGGTTCACCATTCTTTGAAGATAAATCCACACTGTTCCATATTGGCATTAGCAAATGATCTTGATCTTTCTCCTTTCTCAAGCCTGCTTCATTTTTTGCAACATCAGCTTCTGAACTTACAAAATCATTAGAAAAGGTTCCTGCAACAACTGGCACATAGTTCATTTATTTATAGTATCAAGGTCAAATAGCCATTTTGGACCTTCACCTGCAACATTAGATTTATTTTCTAGAAACTGAACATGCAGGTTTTTCTCAACTTTCCTTGTTCTTGTGTTGTATACTCTAAAGCTTTGCTATTTAGTGAGTAACCAACCAAGAATCCTTCATCAGATTTGCCATCAAATTTTCCTAGATGGTCTAAGGTATTTAGAATAGTTACATGACACCCAAAAGGTCTTAGAAAACCTAATGCAGGAGTTCTACCCCTAAAAAGCTCATATGGTGTTTTGTTGTGAGGTTTAACTACCAAAACCCTGTTCTACACAAAACAAGCACTATTAACTGCTTCAGCCCAAAAAGTGATGGGCAATATAGAGTCAGCTAACATGGTTCTAGCAGCTTCTATTAGTGTTCTATTTCTCCTTTCATAAACCCCATTCTGCTGAGGAGTTCTAGCTACACTAAACTCTCTTCTAAAACCTTTTTCCTTACATAACTCATCCATAACTCTATTTTTGAACTCTGTCCCATTATCACACCTAATGAATTTTACTTTCTTATCCACTAAGTTTTCTATCTCAGTTATAAATGTCTTAAGAATGCTAGGTGTCTCATCCTTAGAACCTAAAAATAAAACCCATGTGAATCTACTATAGTCATCAGTAACTACAAGACAGTACCTTTTATGCATAATACTACTCACAGATGTACGGCCAAACAAATCCATATGTAGCATAAACAAAGGTTGATTAATAGAGTTGTAGGTCTTGGGCTTACAAGAAGTCTTGTGTTGTTTGCCTTTGAGACAGGCAACACAAGTCTGGTCATTTTCAAATCGTTTTTTAGGCAAACCTCTTACTAAACCATCTTTAACAATTTTATTTATGGTTTTAAAATTTATATGACCAAGTCTTCTATGCCATAACATGGACTCATCCAATGTGGCCTTTGCAACAATACAAGTAAGGGCCTCTTTAGGAACAATCTTCTTCATATCAACACTGTACATGTTGCCCTTTCTTGGAACTTTAAGTAGAACCTGACTTTCATCAGGCAGCTTAAAGTCTGGGGAAAGCACAAGACATTCAGTGTCAGTAAAAAGAACCTTGTTCTTTTTGTCACACATTTGTGAGACACTAAACATGTTATACTTAAGCTCTTGCACAAAGTACACATCTTCAAAGTATAATTTACCAGTTTTCAATGTGCCTTTACCAGTAATCCTTCCTCCTATTCCTCCCCCAAAGGTAACATATCCTCTATCCATTGGTTGAAAGTCTAAAGGATAGGACATGTTGCTTGTCATGTGCCTGGAACATCCACTGTTTGCATAACCTTGGTCTTCCTCATCATCCTGTGAATGTCCTTGCACATAAAATAAGGAAATTAGTTTCCTTGGGGTACCTAAGCCATCACTGACTTGGGTTTGTCTCGTGCATCAATATAGTTGAATCTCTTTAATATAATTGATGCACCATTGGGTTTGATTGGTTTCCATACCCAACATGTTGAGGCCTTAACAGCATTTGCCCTTTAATCCCTAGCAGTGTTTTTAGGCTCACTAGTACTAACTGATGGCCTAGTAGTATGAACTGCTGGCCCGGCAGTTTGAACCTTTGGTTTCCAAAATTTGTTTTGAACAACTGCTTTCTTGTGAAAAGGCCTTTTAACAGTTTGTTGTGCATATTTGAAAGTTGGTTTTGCACTTGAAACTGCTGGTCTAGGGTAAACAGTTTTATATGGTCGGGCAGTATTAACTGCTGGTCGAGCAGTACTAATTTGTTTGAGGCCAGACTTCAATAAAAGTGCCCTGGGAGTCATTCTATTAGAATTGGGGTGAGTTTGAGACCTGTTTGAGTTCACCCTACAACTTGAGTTCCCAGTTACCCTGTTGTTCCCAGAAACCATCTTTCTCCCCTAATGGTTATGAAAAAAGCCTCTAGGTGGTCAAAGCTACCACAAGTAAAATGAGCCTTTTTGTACATGACAAAGTCACATCCTAATTGATGTGACTTGAGGTCATTCCAGTTCCTCTGGTTACCTCTTGGCTTACCTGTGGACCTATACATCTCACAATATTTAACTATTTTCCTAACTGGTTTTACATTAATTGTAGGCTTAACAGTTTTATCACTAGCCACCTTAGGAACATTGGTTCCTTCTAACTTTACTACATCAGGTTTAGCTACAACCTGATCTTCCTCATCAGATTCTCAATCCTCAATGATGGGAGCATCTGAATTCCTATCAGTTGACACCTTGTCCTCAGTAAGTGAGGTGTCACTTGCACTTTCAAAAGGCTCACAAGTTTCTACAGGTTTATCAGCAGTTGAATTTTCTTTAGGCTTACAACCATATTCTAACTTAGGTTGTTGAAACTCAGTCAAACCTGTATGCTCTAGGTCTATTCCTGGGGGTGCAGGCACTCCTCTGTGAGGAGGTGGACATGTTTTATACCCCAACCCAGACTTAGCCTTATTAACCATTTGACACTCTATAATTTTATTAACACCTTTTGATGCATACTCTAAAGTGTCTACAGTTAATTGAATGTTTTCTTTAGCCTTAATGATTTTATCTAATTCTGTTTTAAGCAAACTAATCTCAGCATTTTTTAGAGTCAAGTCTCTCTTAAGAACAGCTATGTCCTTAGTAAAAACAGACTCATTGTTCTTATAATGCACTATTTGTTCTTCAAGGACTGCTAAACCTCTTTTGTGATTAGACAAATTATAATTTGTTTGGTTTAATTCAATCCTCTGCTCATCATAGTGTTTCTTTAAAGCTTCATATTCTTTAAGAGCAGTACATGTTTTAGAACAACTTTTATTTGATAATACCTCAGAGTCAGAGAAGGCCATAAGTTCCATCTCAGCAGGTGCTTCCTCTGTATCTGCCATGAAGCTTCAGTCATAGCCTAGGCCATCAATAGCCACCATAGCCTTTGAAGATGACTCTAGCTCTTTCACTGCTTTAGGCTTGCCTCCATAACCCTTGCTCCTGCTATCCTGTTGCCTGGGTCTTCTACATTCCCTTGACAAATGCCCCAACTTGTGACAGTTGTAGCATTCTACCTTAGACTTGTCAAAACCAGCAATATCATTACTGCTGATGTTGATCTTCTTGCCAGTTCTTGATAGAATTTCTTAGCCCTCATGCTAAGAAGTGAAATCTGCCACTTGAGATCCATCTCTTCTAAGTCATCATCATTAATCTCCTGGAGATCTTCATGTGTCAGCATTGACCCATCATTCTGGCTGGTCAGGAATGCACAATAGGCAGTATCATTCAGGATACCAGTAGTATTGCTTGATGAGTTAGTAGTACTAACACTAGGGTTAGCAGTACTAACTCCTACAGCCACTTTCACTTCATCTGGATTTGAATTACTAGGAGATGACACAAAAGCCATATTCCCAGTGCTTGAACTAGCACCTCCAGCTTTCTTCACATCCTGTTCAACAATCTTGAAATTGTTGTATAAGTCATTGAGGCTCATAGTATCAATGTCTGGCTTATTCTTCTAGACCACCACATGCATAGCCCATTCTGCAGGTAGACTCCTCAAGAACTTGGAGTTCAGATCTTCTTGAGGGATGTCAACACCAAGCACAGCCAATTGGCTGACAATCTTTTGCAACCTGTTAAACATGTGATCTAAAGACTCATTACTGGTTGCACTAAAGTTTTCAAAGTTCTGCTTTAGTAGAGTCTTTTGGGTCTTCTTGGTGGCTTCATTACCACCATACCTAGTAGCGATAGCCTCAAACAAAGACTTTGCATCCTTGTATTTGCTGAAGTTTAAGATTTGATCATTGGGAATGGTCATCATCAGCAAGCTCCTAGCCTTGACATCGTTTTTCTTTTGCAGCTTCTCTTCTGCAGTCACTGGAGAGGTATTTACAACAGTCTTTTCTTCACCATTGACTGTTGATACAGATGTTGAAGGCTTAAAAGAGTTTCATTCTTCAATAATCTCCCAGAGTGCATAGTCCTGCACTTGGAAGTACTGTTCTATTCGCAGCCTCCACATCTCAAAGTCGTTTTGCTTCAACATAGGCAATTTAGCAACCATGTTGGTCTGTGTAGTTTCCATGTCCATTATCTTCAAAAAGAGTTATTCTTCTAAATCAAAGTATCAACCTGGATTTGATACCACTTGAGAGGATTAAACTAGGGGTGTTCATGGATCGGGTAATATCCGCAGTAACCGAAAACCGAAACCGAACCGAACCGAAAATAACCGAACCGAATTCTTAACCGAACCGAATTGGTAAAAACCGAACCGAACCGAACATTTTATTCGGTTTATGGTTCGGTTATGGGTTTAGGATATTGACAACCGAACCGAACCGAAAACCGAATTATAATTAATATTTAATATTTTTTATATATTAATTAAAAAAATATAACTTGACTAACCCTAGGTCCTATGATGTTAGGGTATTTTGTGTTCAATAAATGTTAAAACTTGTCTAGGTATGTCGTTTTGCATATATTTTGGCATACCGTCATGGGGTCATGTGCTATGATTAGTTATTTTTTAGGAAAATTTCGGTTTTCGGTTTTGACCCATAACCGAACCGAACTTCGGTTCGGTTCTCGGTTCGGTTCGGTCACAAATATTTTCGGTTCGGTTCGGTTTTCGGTTATGACCCAAAAAAAATTTTTAACCGAACAACCCGAACCGAATAAACCGAATAACCGAGAACCAAACCGATGAACACCCCTAGATTAAACACTTAGGATGTAACTCTTTTATGATGTGCTTAAGATACTTTGAGGTTATACTGTTATATATGCGGAATCTACTTAACAATACTTAGAAAGTTTTGTTTGATGTAACAGTAATGCAGTATGAACAATGAACACAGTGATTAACTTCAAACGATTCAATATTATTCAAGAATAATACGAGTGATCTCAATATCACTAGGGTTACAAAGACCTTGAATCTTAACAAAACTTGTATGACTTGTACGACTTGCATATTTTCTGATCTAACCTAGGACCTCCTTTTATAGACATAAGGAGTCATTTACAAGATAAGTATCTACCCGTATTTTCTCACTAATTGTGATATACATACAATCTATACCATACTTATCCTTAACACGTCCTTCTAGAACCTTTTTCAACTAGCAGTACCTTCCATTATATACTAACAGTACTAACTTGACAGTTTTTACTATTAGTTATTCTTCAGCAGTCTTCACTTATACACTAGCAGTTTGTATTGTTAGTATATTCTTCCAGCAGTACTAAGTCAGAAAAATTTAATTCCCAACAAGAAAGGTGATGATCATTGAAGGAGCTTGATCTTTTCTTCGGAGAAAATTGATCCAAGTCCATCTAGAGTAGTCATCGACAATTACTAGAATGTAGCGTTTATCGTTTATCAATTGAACAAGCATAGGGCCACACAAATCCATATGAAGTAGTTGAAGAACGTGGTCTGTATTGTGTTCTGTTTTTGAAGGGAAATGTGCACGAGTAATTTTTCCTTGTTCACAAGTTGGACATAAGTGATCTTTTGAATATCGAAACCGTGGAAGACCATCGACTAGCTTCTGACGTGTGAGTTCAGTCATGGTTTTGAAATTCAGATGAGATAATCATTTGTGCCATAACCATGATTTTGTTGAATGTGCTTTAGAGAGCAGAAATATAGGAGAAAAAGCAATCATATCTGACATTGAGATGGTATAAAGACTAGTTCCACGAGTTCCCGATATTAGATCATTTCCTTGTAAGTCACGAACGAAACAAGTTTTCTCCCGAAATGCTACTTCCAAATCCCCATCACAAAATTGGCCGACGGAGAAAAGGTTGTGACCAAGGCCTTCGACATAATGGACACGACTAATTTCGATGTTGCCATTGACGTAATCTCCATAGCCCATGATAGCAGCGAAATGATCATTCCCGAATCTGACAGTGCCGATGAACTTTGCAACAAAGTTTACTAACAGTTTGAGATTGCCTGTCATATGTCGAGTACAGCCGCTATCAACAATCCATAGAACAATTTGTACCACCTGCATCACACGAAGACGACGAAGATGGAGTGATGGTAACGGTAGAACCTAGAGAATTTGTGGGTTCCATTGGGTTAGTAACACAATTATTAATAACTTTAAGTAGCCATGTAAAACTATGTTTCCTTTGTAACCAACGTTGCCATGTCCAACTAGTTTTAGCTTTCTTCTAAGTGAATTTGCTAGGTAATGGGATTGTCTTAGGAGTTGTATTCGCAACTATGGGTGTGTCTAAGGCATTTTTAGAAACTACACTTGGCGATTTTCCTAGCACAGACTTAGAAGCAATAGTGGAGCTAGAGGGAATGCCAGATGTACGTTTCTTATTACGAGATAAAAGAGATTTTGTAACACATTTCATATGATCACCAGATAACATACTTTTATGATAGAACACACAAGATGCATTAACATTTAAAACATTCAAAGGTTCATCATTCGTTACACTGATAGTACGATTACAATTTGCCAAATCATAATCTAAATCAAATGCAACATGAGTTTTATTCAAATTCCTAAGTTGATCTTCTACTTCTGGTGCTTCTAGTTTTCTGCTCCTACGTTGCCAGATCCTATTCTTCTGTTTGTTGCTCTTACGCTTTGATCTGCTAACGCTAGTAGTGGGGACTATTCCTGTAGAAGTGGAAGGATTCAAATTATTAGTCTGAGGGGATGTTTGTCTAATTTTGTGTCCACTTTGTACATTCCCGGTGCAATCACATTTGTGTTAACAAACTTTTCTTTTTCTAGTAATTGAATTTTCTCTTTAAGTTCAATGATGATGTGATTCTTTTGTTGAATTTTTGAATCGAGTTCTCTATTTAAGTGAACGGTGTCATTACGATTTTGACAACATTCATCGATTTCCTTTTCATATTTGAAAATTTGACTTTTTAAAACAGCATTTTCATCTTCAAGATTCTCAACTTTAGATGTGTGACTGTTTTGAAAGGACATCGTTTCATTTTGAATTTGCAGTTTTAATTCAAATCAACACTCTGAGTTTGGCACTATTGTAGCTTTTGATTAAGTTGTAAACTTTTTGTTGAAAGTTTACTTTGCACATCATCATTGTGTTTAATGATTCTCTCATTTTCTCTTCTTAAAGTACCAATTTCGTGTCTCAACGTTTCAGTGTCAGCAATGTGATTATCAACAAGCATAGACATGCAAGACTCATAAATCGAATTCATAACCACAGAGATAATATCAGAACTTAAAACATCTTCCAAGAGTCGATTAGCTTCATTTTGTAAAACTTTGTTTCGACATTTTTGTTTTGGGATCGAATTTTTAGTTGCATTGAAAGTGTTCATCATGGATGTTACTTCTGTTTGGAGTTCCTGTTCCCAGTGTGTAGCACAAAGATGCAAATGTTTAACGTATGGTAAGAATTATTTTAGAAAAATTTATCTCTTTTCTTTTTCGTAAGAAGATAGAAAAGTGGAAACTTTTATCTCAGAGTTACGTTCAATTGCTTGTTCTAAAAGGTTGATGTCATCCATTAACGTATCAAAGTATCTAAGTACAAGACATCGTTTAGGTAATGGTGCAATTACTTTAGAAGTTGATATAGGACCATTTCTTTGTGCCACTGGTTTAACAGGACCAACATCAGAAGAAGATTCATGAATTTGCATTACAAACCATGGTTGTTCTATTTTATCTTTTTGAGGAACGAAGGTGTCAGAAATATGAGGCACGTTTGAATAATCAAAAGGTTTATTGAACTTAACATTGCTCATTTTTTATCGACTCTCTTCGTCATGTTCCTGTTCTTCCTTACAGTTATATACAACAACACGCATAATAGAATCATCAAAGAGGTGGTCTGCACTATACAACTTTGGATTATCCTTGAGTACTTTGTGTAAAAAACGTGGTTTGTCATCACCAACAGCAAAACCATAACCTTGGGGATTTTGCTTTAAAGTAAACTTTTGAATTGTTGTTACAGACTCACCATCAATATAAACAACTTTTTGAAACTCTTTCAATTTACTTTCCAAATCAACGATTTCATCAAGATAAGAATCAATTCATTTCCTAGACACTTGTTTATGTTCAGAAAAACTAGCTTGACAAGTTGACAACTCTGTTTTTGTTTTTGAAAGTTCAGAATTGAGGTGTTCAACCTATTGTTTGAATTCAAATTTTTCTTGTTCCATTTGAGAAACCAAGTTATTTTTGGAAGCAACTAATTCTCGTATTTGATATTGTAAATCTTGTTCTTTGATATAAGCTTTTTGAAATGCAGCTTCAAAACCTTGTTCTCATTTCTCTTTTGTTTCAAAAATTGTGAGTTGTATTTTACTGCACTCAAGATCCGCAGTTAATGATGCAACTTTTGCTTTTAACATTCTGTTGATTTCATTGCATTTTTCAATCTGAGATTTTTGTGAGTCAAATTGGGATTGGGTGGTCAATAGTAAGGCCATGAGTTCTGGAACTGGACCGAGCGAAAGTTCATTTTGTTCAATTTGATCATTGTTATCGTCATCAATTGGATCATCAAATGTAACAACTGTGTTAATTTGATCATCATCAAATGTAACAACTTTGTTCATTTGTTCATCTTCTTGAGGAGATAATAATGAGTCATTTTGAACAACTTGCTCCTCGTTTGATGCAGATGCAGATGGTGATGCAATTTCATGTATTAGACATGTTGTTGGGTCAGGTACCTGAGACAGACCATCAGTATCATACACTGGGCCTGTGTCACTCATGTGAAGTTCCTGCATGTTTGTCATTAGCATCACCGCTGGATTTGCTTCCAAATCCTCCATGTCATCATCTGAATATGCATTTGCCATGAAGCTGTTTTCTTTGTCAGTGAGAGTGCCCCCTGATTCATCCTTTAGAGCTAGAAGTAGTGCCTGCTTATGAAACTCACTGCCACTGATTCTAATTAGACCTATCTTAGGAAAAACACCATACGAAATATTGAAAGGTAGAAAACCTACCCCAGATTACTTTAGAGTGTTTGGAAGCAAGTGCTTCATACTAAACACTAAAGACTACCTCACCAAGTTTGACCCAAAGTCTTACGAAGATGTTTTCCTAGGTTACTCCCAAAATAGTAAAGCCTATGTTATCCTAAACAAGGAAACAATGAAAGTCGAGGAATCACTCAACGTGACATTCAATGAAAGTCCTCCACCAACTAAGACATCACCCTTGGTGGATGATGACTTAGATGAGGAATAAGCCATTAAGGTTAATGGCAAGAAAACCTTAGAAAATGACATTGAGGATGAAATAGTTGAAGTTGACGAAGTTGTCAACATTAAGGAATCCAAGAACCATCCTATTGAAAATGTCATAGGAAACCTAAACCGAAAAACTCTTAGGTCACAAGCACAAAACAAAAGTAATTTATTATGTTTTATATCTACCGTAGAACCTAAGAATGTCGGTGAAGCAATTAAGGATGAAAGTTGGGTAGTTGCCATGCAAGAAGAGTTAAATCAATTCACCGCAAACCAAGTTTGGGATTTAGCACCTCCACCTAAGAATCAAACCATCATAGGAACTAAGTGGGTGTTTAGGAATAAACTCGATGAAAATGGCGTCGTAACTAGAAATAAGGCAAGGTTGGTAGCACAAGGCTATAACCAACAAGAAGGAATAGATTACGACGAAACTTATGCACCCATAGCTAGATTAGAGTCTATTAGGATACTCCTTGCCTATGCTTGCGTCTTAGACTTTAAATTATACCAAATGGATGTGAAAAGTGCATTCCTAAATGGTTATATCAACGAGGAGGTATACGTTGCACAACCTCCGGGATTCATTGATTTCGAGAAACCGAATCATGTCTATAAACTCAAGAAAGCTCTCTATGGTCTCAAACAAGCTCCTAAAGCTTGGTATGATAGACTAAAGGCATTCTTGATTGAACATGAATATACCATGGGAATGGTTTACAACACACTTTTTACAAAGAAACGAAATTCACATCTCATCATTGTTCAAATATATGTCGACGACATCATATTTGGCTCAACTTGTCCAGAACTGTGCGATGATTTCTCTAAGATCATGCGTGACGAGTTTGAGATGAGCATGATGGGCGAATTAAATTTCTTCCTTGGTCTACAAATAAAACAAAGGAAGATGGTATCTTCTTTAATCAATCTAAGTATAGTAAGGAGATGCTTAAGAAATTTAGTTTAGAAGAGTCTAAGCCCATGAAAACTCCCATGTCCACGGAAATGAAACTCACGAAAGATGAAGAAAGTGAGTCCGTGGATAGCACTAAGTAAGAGGTATGATAGGAAGTTTATTATACCTCACGGCAAGTAGGCCCGATATCATGTTTAGTGTCTGCCTTTGTGCTCGCTTCCAAGAGGATCCCAAAACCTCTCACCTTGAAGCGATTAAGCATATCTTCCGATACATTAAAGGCACTATACACTTGGGATTATTCTATCCCAAGGGGACCGGTTTAGAAACTGTTGTCTATGCCGACTCTGATCATGCAAGAGATTATGTGGATTGAAAAAGTACGAGTGGCGTTTGTACCTTCATGGGTTGTTGTCTAACTTCTTGGTTCTCCAAAAACAAACGGCTCTTGCTATCTCCACGACCGAACCGAGTACGTAAGCGCCGGAAAGGCATGTCAACAAGCACTATGGATGAAACAAGCCCTTATCGACTATGACATCCATCTAGACGACGTTCCCATTATGTGTGATAACAAAAGGTGCTATTGACTTGAGCAAAAACCCCGTTCAACACTCTCGTACTAAACACATCGAAATTCGTCACCACTTCCTTCGCTATAATGTTCAGAAAGGAAACATTTCTATTGAGAAAGTTCCCTCTCAGGACAATATCGCTGACATCCTAACC
Organism: Artemisia tridentata subsp. tridentata; assembly: GCA_021014915.2. Classification (NCBI taxonomy): domain Eukaryota; kingdom Viridiplantae; phylum Streptophyta; class Magnoliopsida; order Asterales; family Asteraceae; genus Artemisia; species Artemisia tridentata. The sequence goes on along the minus strand of CP139505.1, from coordinate 337,379,186 downwards.
AAACCTCTCAAACGAGAATCTTCACTATCTTCGTCTAGGTCTAGAATGATGGAACATATTCCATAAATCTTATGGCTATTTAGATATTTCACTGGAAATATTGAAGTCATCTCGTGTGTCTCGTCTCATGATTCTTTAAATATTTCATTGGAAATATTGAGTCATTCTTCGCATCCATCGTATGACTACTTGAATATTTCATTGGAAATATTAAAGTCATCTACTTTCGTCTAGTCTAGGTTCTACTCGTCAAAAGGATTTATTAGGTATAAATTCTTTCCTCGTGTCAAAAAGTCTCACTAAAACAGCGAGTCTTATTCGTCAAAAATCAAAATGGGAAGAAAATTCATCCCAGTAGATCACGGCACCATTAAATTTAATGGTACTGTGGTACCGTGTATCTGACAATGCTCGTATTTCAGTCCTCTCTTCCCATATTATTCATGTTGATGAAATTCATCCACATCTACGTAGATGGATATAAGTCATTCGTGAAAATGTCTTTTGTCTTTCTCACAACCGTGAGCACCTTCCGGCGTGTTGTGCTCATATGTTGTATTTTCTAGTCACCGAACAACCCTACAATCTTGCTTACTTTGTAGCAAGGAGAATTGTCAGTCTCAGGGGTCGACTAAATAAGGCGATACCTTATGGCATGTTGTTAACTCGTCTATACCGTTTTGTCATGAACTCGTTCCCTTTACCTCCAAAACAATCGGTATCTCCTGGTCGATCCCACCATGGCTCCTCTAACTCAAAACACCTACACCCCTCTATATTGGGAATGTACATCATCTCAAGGAAATCATGATGATAGTTCAGTATCATGCTATGATGTTTCATCGAGTGATGATGAATGAGGGTGTGCTCAAGCCAATGAAACTATTTTTATAATTAGGATTTATCTATGATGAATTATATTAGGGATTAATACTCTTTTCTATTTTGCATGCTTGACATTTATTCTATCACTTTACATGAATTTTTATATGATTCTTGGATGATAACTTGTTTTGTCCTTTCTGTTTGCATGCTTTTGGATTATATTAGAAAATTGCATGATAATATTTAATAGCTAGAAGTAGCTTAATATGGGACATATTAGGCAAATAAATCTTTAGTGATTTGAGGCACTAACATTTTCTGCAAATAGTTCCCCAAGAAAACCTTCCTTTAGCTGCCCAGAACTAGGATGCACAGGAAAATTCGTGACTTCCATGTCACGGTCCCGTTAAATAGGCCACGGTACCGTTAAATTTAACGGTACCGTGTGGTATTTAGTGGTACCGTGCCCTTGTTTGACGAATTTTCACTGTTTTCCCTAGATCCCTGCATCCTTAACCTCAAACCTGTAGAATTTTGCAAACTCACATACACCCCAAGATTCCATTACTACACCATAGGATACTACCACCAACTTTAATTCAAATTCCACCACTCTTGCCTATATAAGGCCTCACCATTGCAAGTTTATCTTGCATCTCATCTTCAACCTCACAACACTCAATCACCATGTCTTCCACACAAGGATCAACAAACCACATTTCCAAGAAACCTAGGATAACCGTAAGACCACCATCCAAACCTCTCTTTGTTGATCTCACAAAAGATGATGAAGTCACAACACAACCTTCCCAAGCCACTCCTCACTCACCATCTCCACCTAATGCTCCTTCCAAAACATCTTCCACTAGAACCACATCTTCATCATCTCCCTCTCTCAACACCATGCCATCATCCATGGACTACACACTCTCACCCATCACTCCATTGGATTATGCCATGCCAACCCCATCACCAACTAACTCACCACCACCTCCTTCCCCAATCATAGGCCAACCTATCCAACCTCATCCTTTTGATCTACATAGTGCTAATTGCCTATATTGCCTCCACAACCGTAACCTCATCTTCTCTTTGAGGGATGAGATACATTTCATGTTCTCCTATGTGGAGCATCTCTTGACACCACCACCACCTCCAATCATGTCACCATCTCCACCTCCTCCTAGCCCACATAACTAAACATGTTCATGTTTAGTTTCCAACAATAAACCTTTAGGAGCCCTTTTGGAAATGAAGCTTGCCTCTAGTCATTAAGGATTAATGCTTCTTGTTGTTTGTCTTTGTGATGTAGTCATACTTATGTATGACATTTCTTTTAATTAATGGATCGGCATGTTATGTGGTTTTTTATTTTTATTTTTATTTTTATTTTATTTTTTTGTATTTGGCTACTTAGCCATTTTCTTGTTTGTGGTTGGATATTTGTCTTAATTGCTACATGTTAGATATTGTATATTTGTCATCTAACTTTGTTTTGTAGCAAGAATCATTGCTCGATTCCTTGGTGTCCTCCAAACGAGGGGGAGTATACATCAAGGGGGAGCCTTAGCAACCTTTTTGCTTCGACAAAAAGGGGGAGAAATGGGATATAAACTCATTAAAAACTTATTAAAATTAATTTTAACTTAAAATGAGTTTATGTTTTGTCATCATCAAAAAGGGGGAGATTGTTGATGCAAATAATGTTCTAAAAACGTTATTGTAGCAAACTGCAAAATTTCCTCTAATTAGTTACGTTTAATTATACATCAATCTCAGTCATTTATCTTAATCACCATTTTTTTTTACGGGGAAATTTAAAAATTTTCCTTGTTATATTATTCTCACAAAGTCACGTCATCACAAGATCCACCAAGTAACGACACTAGTTCACGACATGTATTATGAAACATAACTATTTCACAAAAACTAATATATACAATAATCACAATTTTACACTAAGTACATTTGATTATTTTCCCTGATCACAATTTGATTTCACTAATTTCTACTTAAACTACACTACTAAAAACCAAAACGGGCTGCCTCATGACCCCAGCCCACCATCACCACCTCACGCAACACCCACAGCCCATCACCACAAGCCCATGACATTTTCTTTTTCTTTCCTTTCTTTTAATTCATACCCGATGTCACACCACCTTAAAAACAATTCTAGTACTTCGAATCCTCAAACGCGACCTAGGGGTGTTTTTGCCTCACCTTAACCACCACCCACTAAACATTGAATGTACAAGACTTCAGACTTAGACACGAAGTATTACTATGGTATCCAAAGCTATTTGGTTTGTCCCAAAACTACCCATACGTATAGACGAAAATCTCCAAAACTCAACCATTTTAAACCCGATTGTTTCCTACGTTCCACATATGATATTTCTGACAATATTTAACTATTAGAACAAGGTTAGGACAGCAGTGAATGTATGTTACTCGCTAGATCTATTTTGCTCCCATTCAAAATATGTATTCGGTACACATATATATTACAAAAATGAAAGATAGCATACCTACCCTCTCATATCTTCTCCTAATATCTTTTAATGTCAGAGATATACTCACAATGACCACTCAATCTCTGCCATTGTACAGTAGAAGCCAATAATAGAGTTTGAAGTCAAATAGTCAAGAAACGTGTGTATATTTCCTCCTATATTACACCCCATCCTACCACACTCTATCCTACCCTCATTCCACTCTCTTTCACCTCACAAGACACCTTAAAAACCAGGAGTTCTCTGTCTCACTTTGGGAAGCAAACGAGTAAAGAAAGTATACGTATAAAACGTATACCTTGGGTTATAGCGACTGGACCATTTCTTGTGTTTCATTCGAATCTCACTGCCTCTCTACCACCTTTAAGAGGTGTTGTAAGTATCTAGTAACCCTCTTGCTTTCATTTCTCACAAACACAATTCACGCATGCATGTTTTATTATTTCATTCGAGCGTATAAATGCTCACTATATATATTTTCTATTTACATGCATTTCCTTTAGAGTAACCCACATGAGATGAGGAGCCTCCATCTTGGAAGGCTTAGAAATTGTCTCTCACACCACTCTCACGTTTAAACATATCATTCATGCATCACTCGAACCTTATATAATCTTTAAACATCACACATATATAAAAACAAGTGAAAACACTTAGATTATTTCAAGGGATTTTTGTTTATACGAAACAGACCGAGTCGCCTAGAAAACCATTCCATATCTCACGATTCAATCAAATGACCACGTTCTATTTTTATATGACCTTTTAAACGACATAACTAGCTACAGTTTTCATTTAGACAACTCATAACAACACTCAAGTTTGACCCTTAAAAATAAGCAAAGTAAAACGCAGAAACTGTTTTGAGAACAACTAAGACTAGCGACATGGGCTTTACAGCCCATTAAGCTGTTTTATAAGTGATGGAATAAGCTGGCTTTTTGGCACTTTTATATATGAAATAAGATGATAAAAATAAGCATTTTGAACATACTCAACACACCCCAAAGTTTACGGTTAAAAATGGCTAATGGGCTTAGTAATAGGTCTCGTTAAGGGCCCATTAATATGAAAAATAAGCTAACGACCGAATAAGCTATTAAAATAGGCATTTATTAAACTTAAATAAGTCACAGAAAAGTTCGCCTACTTTTCCCACCTTTTTGACACTTTTGGACTAAAAAGGTAACGCAGTTTGCCTAGAGGGACTAAAACTGCCAATCCAAGAAATGTATGGACTGATGTTATGAAAATAGAACATATAGGGTATAATTTGACATATTATTGAATTCCAAGCCTTATCTGTATTTTGGACAAGTTATGGACTATTTATGGACTTTGGACTCAACGAAGGACTAACGGTGTAACGCAAACGCAGTTAGGGTAAAAAGAGTAACAATTGAGAAAGGACAAGGACCAACTAATTTTACTTGACATTCTTATTTCATTTTCCTTTTTCCCCCCATCACTTCATAAGCATTTTCATACTTTTAATTACGTATTATTTACATTCTCGTTATTTATTATAACTAGAAATTTAGCGACTTAACTTCATGCATTGTTTCATCATTTTTCGAAGAGATAATATTTTGGATAAATTGACATAAGGAACAAGATCATATTATGAAATATATTATTTTTAAACCTTAGGCATTTTAAGCATATCACACTCACATCACCAGTCAAATCGTTATACGATTTCTCATTTTCACACTCATTATTAGTTGTAAGTCAAATACTTAGACTCCCTTATATTCAGGTCTCGTGTTGAAGAAGATTCCGTAATCGTTCCCATAATCTTACTTGATCTTATAATTCCATCTTGTCAGATACAGTCAAGGTGAATCGTAGCCCCACTTTTTAATTGTTTACAAATTTTATACTTTTGGGGGAGATACATGCTCAACTGTTTTAAGTTTACTTTTATACTCTGAAAACTCTCATGATTTACTCAAAATCATCAACTCTATTTTACATGTTTTGAATCACCCTTTGGAAGGGATATATGCTCGTTATACTTGCAAATTGCTTGCTTAGCTTAAACACTGAATTTGAAAGATAACATTTTCAAACTACTTGTTGTAACATGATACTGAAACTCGTTATATACATTCATATAGCAATTGAATGTACAGTTAACTTTACTATGATATTTCTACATTTCACTAGAAATAATTGCCAAGACTGAAGTACACATATTTGTGAACCCCCTGAAACCCATATTGCCTAAGTTAACTTATTGCCATAAAGTCCCTCTATCATGAGCCATTAATCACTGCGGTTAGAGGCTGACGACCTATCCCACTAAATACTTTGACGGAATGCCTTTATGGTTAGTCGTATTTAGTCGCGATGCACTATATTTGAGAAAAATAGGAATTGGCAAATCTCCTATTACTTGAGGGCCAAACCCATCAACTCTTTGATGTGGACTTCGCCGGTTTACGGTACTTTTGTTAACGTTTTGCGTGTCATGAGGCTTAGGGCAATATAACTTTATGAATATATATGTCTTCATATATATTTGGATACAGCTGTATTTAGTAAACCACCACTCCACTTTGATAGATCTCAGACATTATACTATTGTTTTCACTTTGTGTTAGGATTATGGACCCTGTACTTAGAACTTAACTGTTATCATATGTCACTTAGTTGTGACTCCTAATAAGTACAAGTCATTACTTGTTATATCATTACTGACAAACCACATTCAAAGTCATTGGAAAACTGATTTATTACTTGTACTTATTTCAACTTTCACTGTATACTCTTGAATTTATTGAAATAAATTGTTTTCCCATTAAACTCTATGAACTCACCAACCTTTGTGTTGACGTTTTAAGCATGTTTATCTCAGGTAATTAACGGAGCAAGATAAGACACGGAGCGGGCATTTTATACTCTGATAAACTACATGGTGTAAAATCAAATATGTCATTCTTTCCAAATTACCACACCCTTTTGTGGGATTTCTAAATCAGATATTTCACCTTTGTATCAAAAATATTATTTTGAATGACATATAACTTTCAAAACGCCTCTTCCGGGCCGTTTTCTGAAATTTTAACTTCGATCCTTACCGTAACACCCTAAAAATCTTTCCGCTGCCACAAAATAAATTAGGGGGTGTTACAGATTGGTATCAGAGCCTATGGTTATAGAGAACCAAATGTTTTCGAACATTGAACTATAACTACATTTTCAAAATGAATGATTTTACACCATACCATTTTACGCCCTCCGTGTCTGCAGACTGTCGTGCTCAATACATTACCTATTAAGATTATTTTGCACTAATCTTTACATGCTTGATGTTTACTCTTCACACGTTACACACTGTACTATTTCACACTCACTGTCACACCTTTAACGTATGAAATACTTATAATTGTTATTTTCGGCTACTACAGTACCATGTCTCCCAAACCAGTTGATGTTACCGAGACTGCCCCTCGTACTACCCATGCATCACCTACCTATCAAATTGCTCCAGACACTGAAGATCCTTATATGCAAATGTCACAACCCCAGCCGGATATAGAACTTACTCAGAAACCACTCCTATCGTCACCTACTCACTCACCTCCACGTCAAAGACTTAGGAGAGCTACCGAATCTTATGAAGAGTTGATTGGTGGCCAGGCAACATTCGAGTTTGGACAGAGTTCACACCAAGAAATGACTTGGAAGGATGTTGAGCCAAATTCTCCCTTACCTAACACCTCAGATTTCTCCATGCCAGACATCCCAGACAATGTATCCTTACCTAACTCCCCTGACTCCAATATAGACACTAGTGATTCAATATGGACTCGTCTCTACCAACACGCCAGCATACTAGACGCTCACACTGAACAGCTGAAAGAGTTACAACCATTACGTTTCGAATGGTACGACCGTAACATTGACACCTTGTTCAAGAGATCAGATGCTGAGAGGCGAACAGTGTTTGACCTAGGGGTGAATGTTGGTAAGATGAAGGACAACTACGACCAGGAACTTAGAAACTTGGATGACAGAACTCGCTGTTTGGGTAGAGGCCACACCCGGACACATATTAGAGTTGAAGACATTGAAAGAACCCTATGGATGGCCAGAGACGCAGCAAGAATTCAGGGCCAAAAGATTGCAGCCTTGGAAACTATGTTGGCTAATCAGATGAACATGTGCCAGGAACGCTTCTCAACCATGGAGGCTGCACAACTGGATCTTGAGGCAGAGATTAGACGTTTACGTCAGAGACGTAACTGATCCTAAGTTTACATGTATCGCTGTTGTGCCCACTAAACCAAAAAGTTTTTAGTTAAGTGTTTCATGTATTTTCCAATAATTTTGTAACTTTCAGAACTTGTAACCGACTCTTAATGTGTAATGGTTTCCTTTCCGTTATATTTTTCTGTTGTGAACAAGTTTCTTCTGACATACTCTATATTACAATGCTATGCATGCATGTAATGACTCCTCGTATCCTTATGTAGAATCCCACCATTTGTTATACTCTTAGGTAGACAAATGATCCTACGTAAATCAGTAAGGCATTAATAAAAGACCTTGTATTGTTTGTTTTACAAAATCAATCAATCAAGTTATTAAAGTTATGTCGATTTTGATAAGTGTATCCAAACCTACCATGATATTATCGGTGATTATACCTCAAATATACCACGACTAGACAATGAACCATAGAATTTTCAAGGACAAATTTTTGGAAGAGAACTTTGATGAATGAAGAGAAAGTTGTTGAACTTCAACTTTTGAAGATGAATCAATTTGTTCCTTAGCAATTCCATATTAAGAGTTGATTATTATTTTACGATGCTACTCAGACACATCGTATTTTTATGATCCTCAGTGGGTTTGATTTCGTATTGGGACCACATTGTTAGCAATAATATGCAAATACTTTATTATTTGAAATTATTCTAACGATAAAGTGAATACTAAATCAGTGTTTCTTGTAATAGTCGTTGAAGATGGCCAGCATGAGCAACACCCATACCCCCTCAGCACTTACCACAACTATGACTCCTAAAACCATCGGGAAATTGGTAAACAATATCGGTACAGTGGTACCCGAAGTGACTACAATAGTTAATCCGAGTGACAACGACATGGCAAGAGAAGAAAGGAAGATGGCTATACCTTGTAGGCATAACCATGAAAGTTTCATGGGACATAGGCCAATTCATCTAAAGGATTCAAGAAGAATGACTAAACCTATCCGCATATGTGCCCAAAGAATTAGGCAAGATTTTGCACTTAAGAAAAATAACCAAAAGCGAAAACTCGAGGAGAGAAGAACCTTTATCCTCAACGAATGCGAGTTCCACAACAACATCTGTATCCGCAATCACCTACAAGACCGCATTGACTACCACCGCCAGCAAAGATTCAGACAGGGAGCTGGAAGAAACTGCATCACCAACCCTGGTAACAAAAACAAATACCGTGGAAAGCAACCTCTGTGCCAAAGATGTAAGATGCATCACACCGGGCTTTGCACTGCTAAGTGCGGGAGATGCAGAAAGACAGGCCACAAGACAGGAGATTGCAAAGCCATGGACGAAAGGGAGCAGCCATTGTCCATAAAATGCCACGGATGTGGTAGAATGGGGCATTACAAGAGTCATTGCCCAAACTACAATACCCATTGGAAGCCCAAGACTGGTGCAAGAGAATGAGAACTCGTTAGGGATCTCAACAGCATCGAAGAGTGACACCTATGTTTAAGCAGAAGAATAAATTCCTGCTGTAATAAAAATAAACCCTAGTTTAAGATTTCCTAAGATGTATTTCCTTATGTACTTTGCCGTAGGTACGAAGGATGTAACCTAAGTGCAACAACTATCTTTCTACCGTATGAATCTCTACCTTGTAATATGTCCGTAATAATTATAATCTACGTCTATTTCCAATTTCTATTCCATCTACCCTATTCATAGTCGTTACGTAACAATACACTGGTATCACCTTAGAAACTTGGTTAACATCATCCCTGGCCGAACAATAGAATATTACCATTTTGTAAGAATTCACACATGAACCCTAAGATTCATTTCAAGGATATCCTGTTATCACCCTAGAAATTCCTGACTCGACACCATAGTATGAACAGAAATTTTCTACTTTCTTTTGAAAAATAATTATGTTGTCATTTTACAAAAACAACACGTTGAACACCATCTAAAATTTAAAAAGAAACATAAATATCACTGTGACTGAGCCAAGCATCACATCATTTGGTCCTCAATTATACATAGCCTGATCAACTATGTCTAATTTAGGAAGAATCATGTCATAAATGGAGCAGTTATCCTTTCAAATTCTTTAATAACAACTTTCATTCAAAAGCAAAATCTTGAGACAAAATAAACTTTCACAATCATCCATTGGAACCACCTATAGGGAATATCTACACTCACTACCCATCACCTTTATGATAAAATAACGGCAAAGTTACAAACATTAAAACCCTAAGAATTCACAGAGATTTAAGGAAAACACAAATAGCATAAATTTTAATAATCACCAAAAATTCATGCATAACGACATAATTAGCAACGGAAGTACTAATATTACAATGATTACAATAAAAGGCATAGAATCTTCAAGGGGTTGACCCGCCATAACGACAAGAACTCCCACCAACACTACGATAGCAAGAGCCACCACGGGATGTATCACCTTGATTATTCTGTATGATAAATACGAACAAAATATTAAAAACCATAACAAGACTAGTCCTTAAACATAAAGACAAACGAGTTTTATTCCACATTTATTAAGGATTACATAGAAACATAACAAGGATACATTTTAAACAACCCTTGCTCGAGACTATTACCCCCAAAACTTATCCACAGTAATGGCTAAAACTGTGAGAGGTACGACAAACAACAAGATCACGACCAAGTAACCGGAATCTTCGTCGGGGAAGAGAGCTAAATAAGCGGCGACAAGGACGATGTACACGGTTGCAAAAAGTATGGCGAATGGCGGCATTTTGGGAAAGTTGAAATGAGAGAGATAGAGTTGAGGAAGAAAAAGGGAAAATTAAATTGAGTATATATAGGGAAAAACTAGCCGTTAATTTACTGTTCACGACCGTTGCTTTCACTATTCACAGCCCCTGGATTCATTAGTTGACTAAACATTTAAATTTACTTCATCTAGTACGTATAAGTCTAACAGAGTTACGTTCCTCTGATTTTCGAATAAAAATCTCTCGACAACATTTTTCCTCACCCTTGAAACCCACATTTTTCAACATCTATCACAGACTGAACTTCGGGACGAAGTTCAAAATTTGGGGGTGGATACTGTAGCAAACTGCAAAATTTCCTCTAATTAGTTACGTTTAATTTTACATCAATCTCAGTCATTTATCTTAATCACCATTTTTTTTTACGAGGAAATTTAAAAATTTTCCTTGTTATATTATTCTCACAAAGTCACGTCATCACAAGATCCACCAAGTAACGACACTAGTTCACGACATGTATTACGAAACATAACTGTTTCACAAAAACTAATATATACAATAATCACATTTTTACACTAAGTACATTTAATTATTTTCCCTGATCACAATTTGATTTCACTAATTACTACTTAAACTACACTACTAAAAACCAAACGGGCTGCCTCATGACCCCAGCCCACCATCACCACCTCACGCAACACCCACAGCCCATCACCACAAGCCCATGACATTTTTTTTTCTTTCCTTTCTTTTAATTCATACCCGATGTCACACCACCTTAAAAACAATTCGAGTACTTCGAATCCTCAAACGCGACCTAGGGATGTTTTTGCCTCACCTTAACCACCACCTACTAAACATTGAATGTACAAGATTTCAGACTTAGACACGAAGTATTACTATGGTATCCAAAGCTATTTTGTTTGTCCCAAAACTACCCATACATATAGACGAAAATCTCCAAAACTCAACCATTTTAAACCCGATTGTTTCCTACGTTCCACATATGATATTTCTAACAATATTTAACTATTAGAACAAGGTTAGGACAGCAGTGAATGTCTGTTACTCGCTAGATCTATTTTGCTCCCATTCAAAATATGTATTCGGTATACATATATATTACAAAAACGAAAGATAGCATACCTACCCTCTCATATCTTCTCCTAATATCTTTTAATGTCAGAGATATACTCACAATGACCACTCAATCTCTGCCATTGTATAGTAGAAGCCAATAATAGAGTTTGAAGACAAATAGTCAAGAAACGTGTGTATATTTCCTCCTATATTAAACCCCATCCTACCACACTCTATCCTACCCTCATTCCACTCTCTTTCACCTCACAAGACACCTTAAAAAACAGGAGTTCTCTGTCTCACTTTGGGAAGCAAACGAGTAAAGAAAGTATACGTATAAAACGTATACCTTGGGTTATAGCTACTGGACCATTTCTTGTGTTTCATTCGAATCTCACTGCCTCTCTACCACCTTTAAGAGGTGTTGTAAGTATCTAGTAACCCTCTTGCATTTATTTCTCATAAACACAATTCACGCATGCATGTTTTATTATTTCATTCGAGCGTATAAATGCTCACTATATATATTTTCTATTTACATGCATTTCCTTTAGAGTAACCCACGTGAGATGACGAGCCTCCGTCTTGGAAGGCTTAGAAGTCGTCTCTCACACCACTCTCACGTTTAAACATATCATTCATGCATCACTCGAACCCTATATAATCTTTAAACATCACACATATATAAAAACAAGTGAAAACACTTAGATTATTTCAAGGGATTTTTGTTTATACGAAACAGACCGAGTCGCCTAGAAAACCATTCCATATCTCACGATTCAATCAAACGACCACGTTCTATTTTTATATGACCTTTTAAACGACATAACTAGCTACACTTTTCATTTAGACAACTCATAACAACACTCAAGTTTCGACCCTTAAAAATAAGAAAGTAAAATGCAGAAACTGTTTTGAGAACAACTAAGACTAGCGACATGGGCTTTACAGCCCATTAAGCTGTTTTATAAGCGATGGAATAAGCTGGCTTTTTGGCACTTTTATATATGAAATAAGATGATAAAAATAAGCATTTTGAACATACCCAACACACCCCAAAGTGTACGGTTAAAAATGGCTAATGGGCTTAGTACTAGGTCTCGTTAAGGGCCCATTAATATGAAAAATAAGCTAACGACCGAATAAGCTATTAAAATAAGCTTTATTAAACTTAAATAAGTCACAGAAAAGTTCGCCTACTTTTCCCACCTTTTTGACACTTTTGGACTAAAAAGGTAACGCAGTTTGCCTAGAGGGACTAAAACTGCCAATCTGAGAAATGTATGGACTGAGGCTGTGAAAACAGAACATATAGGGTATAATTTGACATATTATTGAATTCCAAGCCTTATCTGTATTTTGGACAAGTTATGGACTATTTATGGACTTTGGACTCAACGAAGGACTATCGGTGAAACGCAAACGCAGTTAGGGTAAAAAGAGTAACAATTGAGAAAGGACAAGGACCAACTAATTTTACTTGACATTCTTATTTCATTTTCCTTTTTCACCCCATCACTTCATAAGCATTTTCATACTTTTAATTACGTATTATTTACATTCTCGTTATTTATTATAACTAGAAATTTAGCGACTTAACTTCATGCATTGTTTCATCATTTTTCGAAGAGATAATATTTTGGATAAATTGACATAAGGAACAAGATCATATTATTAAATATATTATTTTTAAACCTTAGGCATTTTAAGCATATCACACTCACATCACCAGTCAAATCGTTATACGATTTCTCATTTTCACACTCATTATTAGTTGTAAGTCAAATACGTAGACTCCCTTATATTCAGGTCTCGTGTTGAAGAAGATTCCGTAATCGTTCCCATAATCTTACTTGATCTTATAATTCCATCTTGTTAGATACACTCAAGGTGAGTCGTATCCCCACTTTTTAATTGTTTACAAATTTTATACTTTTGGGGGAGATACATGCTCAACTGTTTTAAGTTTACTTTTATACTCTGAAAACTCTCATGATTTACTCAAAATCATCAACTCTGTTTTACATGTTTTGAATCACCCTTTGGAAGGGATATATGCTCGTTATACTTGCAAATTGCTTGCTTAACTTAAACACTGAATTTGAAAGATAACATTTTCAAACTACTTGTGGTAACATGATACTGAAACTCGTTATATACATTCATATAGCAATTGAATGTACAGTTAACTTTACTATGATATTTCTACATTTCACTAGAAATAATTGCCAAGACTGAAGTACACATATTTGTGAACCCCCTGAAACCCATATTGCCTAAGTTAACTTATTGCCATAAAGTCCCTCTATCATGAGCCATTAATCACTGCGGTGAGCGCGAATATAGTGAACAGCTTCGAAACCTATTAGAGGCTGACGACCTATCCCACTAAATAGTTTTGACGGAATCCCTTTGTGGTTAGTCGTATTTAGTCGCGATGCGCTATATTTGAGAAAAATAGGAATTGGCAAATCTCCTATTACTCGAGGGCCAAACCCATCAATCCTCTGATGTGGACTTCGCCGTTCTACGGTACTTTTGTTAACGTTTTGCGTGTCATGAGGCTTAGGGCAATATAACTTTATGAATATATATGTCTTCATATATATTTGGATACAGCTGTATTTAGTAAACCACCACTCCACTTTGATAAATCTCAGACATTATACTATTGTTTTCACTTTGTGTTAGGATTATAGACCCTCTACTTGGAACTTAACTGTTATCATATGTGACTTAGTTGTGACTCCTAATAAGTACAACTCGTTACTTGTTATATCGTTATTGACAAACCACATTCAAAGTCATTGGAAAACTGATTTATTACTTGTACTTATTTCAACTTTCACTGTATACTCTTGAATTTATTGAAATAAATTGTTTTCCCATTAAATTCTACGAACTCACCAACCTTTGTGTTGACGTTTTAAGCATGTTTATCTCAGGTAATTAACAGAGCAAGACAATACACGGAGCGGGCATTTTATACTCTGATAAACTACATGGTGTAAAATCAAATATGTTATTCTTTCCAAATTACCACTCCCTTTTGTGGATTTCTAAATAAGATATTTCACCTTTGTATCAAAAATATTATTTTGAATGACATATAACTTTCAAAACCCCTCTTCCGGCCGTTTTCTGAAACTTTAACTTCGATGCTCACCGTAACACCCTAAAAATCTTTCCGCTGCCACAAAATAAATTAGGGGGTGTTACAATTATTTATATCCTTCGATAACTTCACATTTTGAGGATGACAAAATGTGAAAACACTTTACGTTAAAACTAACGTAAACAAGTTTTTAGTCGAAAGATCTCATTTCTACGCAAATCACTCTAGGTATGCACAAACAAATTTACAACTTGACAAATGATCAAAAAAGTGAATTTGTGTTTAAAACTTCACATTTTTAATGTGACAAAACATTTTTTCAAAAATATACTTTACAAGTTATTTTTGAATAATTAGGAAATGTTTTATTGGAAAAATAAGTTCAAATAACATAACAGCTATTCCCCCCCCCCCCCCAAAAAAATCAGCTCCAAACTTCCCCAAATAAATTTTCACCACTAAAGACAAAAAGAGGAGAGTTTTTGTCTGACACGGTACCACTAAATTTAGTGGTACCGTGGTGATTTAGTGGTACCGTGTACACATAACGGCTAGATTTTTTCTGCCTATAAATACCAGCCCTCTTCAGAGTTTTTGGGCATCCTTTTTCACACACAACCTTCTGAGTTCAATACTCTTATCACATCTTCTCTTCTTGATCATTTAGTTTAGTTTTCTTTTGTTTAAAGAGTGATC
Source organism: Artemisia tridentata subsp. tridentata (assembly GCA_021014915.2). Lineage (NCBI taxonomy): Eukaryota > Viridiplantae > Streptophyta > Magnoliopsida > Asterales > Asteraceae > Artemisia > Artemisia tridentata. The sequence goes on along the minus strand of CP139505.1, from coordinate 337,363,969 downwards.
CAATCATCCAACCAAGTGATCACCTTCATTCCTCTACTAGTGCAAGAGAAGAACACAAGGTATCCAAGAAGATACAAAGTGTTGTAGTTGTAGTTTGTGCACTTGTAACTTTTGTTACACACTTGTTGTATTCTAGCATACATCAAGTTCATTTTTCTTTTGAGAGTTTGTAAGAGTAGATCATTGTGATCTTATAGAGATATTGAATATCTCTTGTAGCTTGTGAGCTAGTGTGTTGATCAAGTGGATCAAGGGTAGATCGGGTAGATCGAGTCAAGTGTGTTGATTGTGTGAAGTAGAAAGGATCGTGTGGATCGTGGTAGATTGGTACTAGCTAAGATTAGTACTCGACATCTAGCTTAGTGTCGAAAATTAGGATAAGCGACGTTGTACGGTTTTCTCCACCTGAAGGGAGGTTTGTTGACATAGTGATTGAAACTCTCGAGTGTGGTACTCGGGGAGTGGAGTAGGGCGAAGAAGAGCTTCGTGACCGAACCACTATAAATCTCTTTGTCCCGGTTTGATATTTCCATCTCTTTCCTTTACATTCATTATTTACATTAGATAGTATAGTTTAGTGTTCATATTGGTGTTGATTGATTACACATAAGATTCGAATCAAAGTTTTTCAAAAGTAAGGTTTTGAAACAAATTAAAAACCAGTAAAACTATTCAACCCCCCCCCCCCCCTTCTAGTTTTCCACAAGTGCAATTCCAATAAACCCTTTTTTAATGCAATTCCGATAAAGGACAATAAACAAAAACAACTTAATTTGAGTGTAAAATAGCTTAACTAACGATTTCTTTTGATCAACAACGTTGTAAATGACTTAAATAATAAGAAAGTTTTAAGCTTTAGCGTTTTGAAAGAAATTTGACCAATTTTGATAAAGTATCTAAAGTTAAACTACGATATTAAGCAAATGTAATTCAAAAAGATTCAACCTTTCGACTATAAATCAAACTTCTAAACACTATAGAGTTACAAGCGTGCAGAATGAGTGCTAGAAATGAGATTTTGTCACAAAGTAAACCCAAAACCAACTCGTACACGAAGAAGAAACTACGAACTACTCTTAAACACACTACTCAATGATCTTTAGATGATTGATACCACTTGTTAGGTCACTCTAATGAGATAAACACAAGTATAAGAAAGATATAGATGAGAGAAAAAAAGATAGAATGGTCGATCACTTCATAAGAGAGAATAACAAAAGTTTGCTTGCATATATGAAATAACCAACTATAAAAGAGTATGTTTACATGTAGTATTTATAGGACAAGAGTGTTAGGGCAACAACACTCTTGTGCATTCTTTCTAGAAACTAAAACAAGGCCACGACACATGGACCTTCTACAAAGGCCGAACCATTTCAAACAAATTTAAAGGCCTATAAATTAAGCAACCTATTACATAAAATAATGCCAAATACTTGATAGTATTAATTAAACGTGTTCCCAAGTGTTCATATATTTTTTAATAAAACTAAGATACTTTTAACTTTCTTATGAAACCAAATTAGAGAAATGAAATAAAATCGCAATCATATGTAATAATGAGAACAAACCGAATTAGTAAATCACCATATAAGTTCATTTGCTTACAAATAATGTCATAAACAAGTAAGTTTTCATTGAATAAGACACGCATTTCGTTGTTTTTTTTTTTTTTTTCTTTTTTTTTTTTTTTTTTTTTTTTTTAAATTTTTTATTTGTAAGCTACTAGCTACTAACTAACCACATAATTTATTTATAAAATCTGATCAAATTATTCAAGAAATTGCTTTTTAATTGGAAGGAAGTTATATATAAATAAGAATCAGTAGTTTCGGTCGTTATCAAAAGCAGCCGCATGGAACCTCACTTGTATGTCATAAAACTTTTGTCGACGATTACCATTGACTTTGCAGGAAAGTTCAACGTCGTATATTACAAGTATCCGAGAACTTTTATTATAATTACCCATACTTTTTTTTCTAAAAAACATACCAAAATCTTCTTCAAATTTTGACGATTCAAAATTTTTGCCAGATTTTGTATAATCTTAATCATATACGGAGGTGCACATCCAAACCGGTTAACCGAACCGCAAACGAAAGCTAACTGAAAAAGCGAACCGGTCAAAACCGGTTTTGACCCAAACCGGTCCGGTTTTTCCACAAACCGCCGGTTTGGAACCGGTTTGGGATTTCAAAAAAATGACCGGTTAGGGGACCGGTTTTTGAAAACCGGGTATTCGAACCAGTTTTGTTAACCGGTTAGGAACCGGTTTGGGCGGCAAAAGGAGCAGATTTTTTGGAATTTTTTGAAATTTCAAATTTTGAATTTTGAACTTGAGTGGGGAGGAGTGTGTGGGCCGGTTTTAAAATTATTTGGGCTCAATATTTACCATTTTGCCATTTATTATTTAGTATCAATAGAAGGGTTATATTTTTGTTTATTTACACAACTTTCATACAAGCAAAATACACTCTAAAAAATCAATACCGAAAGTATTTCACTAGTAGCAAGTTCAAACACCACCAACAACACCGAAGCTGGTTCAACAAGTGCACCTACGGTCATCCAAATTTTACCATGCGACCGTGTAAAAGATCCTTGGGAAAACTTCAACTACGTCATAATGTCAGATGGCAGGAAAAAAACTCAATGTAAGCATTACTTGAGTATAATGTCGGCGAGTTCCAACTCGATGTTGAGGGCTTATATCAAACAGAAGTATTGCAAGGCACTCAAAACGGTTCCGGAAGCTGGTCAATCGTCTATGGCTTGGGACGGGAGTATTTTTGTATACGATCATGAAGTAGTTCGTCAATAATTTGCCGGTTTGGTGATTCGACGAGGTTTTCCGTTCAACTATTGGGAAAACCAGGATAAGACAGAGGTGTTTCAGAATCATGTCCAACCAATGTACAATCATGTAAGTCGTATGACTCTAAAACGCGATGCAATGAAAATGTGGAAAACGTCCAAACAAGAATTAAAAGATGTTTTTTTTTTTTTAAATTTAAATGCTTGTGTTAATATAACAACGGATGTTTGGTCCGCTTCTCATGGTTCGCCATTTCGTACCTTTGTGTTACCGCACATTGGGTTGATCCCGAAAGTTGGCAAATGATGAAGCGGGTCATATCATTTGAAGAGTTTCCGGTTCCTCAAAAGGGAATTGCTTTATTCAAAATGTTGAGAAAAGTGTTTCACAAATTTCACTTGAACAAAAAATTCTTTCAATTACGTTGGATAATGCTAGTAACAACGCAAATGCAACGGGTAGACTAAAAATAGTATACGAGCCACCTTTAAATGGCGATTTTTATCATTCTCGATGTGTTGCACACATCATTAACTTGGATGTGCAAGCGGGATTAGCCGATCCCGTAATGCGTGAAATGAAAGATTGTTTTAAACAAATGTTACACGATATTTTTAAAAGGGGTACTAAAAGATATAATAACTACGTTCAGATGTGTGTTGATGCGGGGAAACATTGGTTGTCACCTAATTTAGATTGTGATACAAGATGGAATTCCACTTATCTTATGTTCCTAAGTGGTATAAAACAAAAGGTGACTTTACAATATTTTCATGACATGTTGGCGGAAAAGGGTAGGGTTGTTCCATTTGTAGTCGAACATTGGGAAACTATTGAAAAAATAACCCGATTACTTGAAGTTTTTTTCAACGCCACAAGAAAATTATCAGGAGTTTATTATCCAACATCCCATTTGGTACTCGAGCAACTATACTACATGTGTTCAAGTTTGGCCTCATTTTAATTAAATGGTAGTATATATACAAATATGGTTTCACCAATGAAAGAAAAGCTTATTAAATATTTTAAAACTTTGCCACCGGTAATTACTTGTGCGGCCGCATTAAATCCATGTTATAATGTATGCAGGGTAGAGTTACTCATCGACTCGATTACAACTGATTTGGGGTTATTCGCGAATAACGTGAAGTTTGGTGAAGATGCAAAAGCGGATTTTAACAATTCTTTTGAAGGTTTATGGGAATATTATTTTGAAAAATATGGTAACCCAACTCCTTCTGTGAATGCGACTTCTTCATCATCGAGGTCGTCGCATAGAGGGAATCCAATACAAGGCTTGCTACAAAAGTTAAGAGAAAATCCCAACAAACGGGCAAAGAGTGATCGTTTCACAAACAATGAATATACAAGATATACCGGAACCGATTTTATCTCACATATTCCGGCCAACCAACATGAAAACTTTAATGTTTTGGCGTTTTGGAAAGCAAAGGAAACAATGTTTCCCGTTCTATCCCGAATGGCTCAAGATCTACTAAGTTTACAAGCTACTTCGGTAGCTTCTGAATCCACTTTTTCAACAAGTGGAAGGGTGTTATCAAACAGAAGAACAAGGCTCACACCGGCTTCTTTGGAAATGTGTATGTGTTTGAAGATCATTTGAACGCAACCAAGCGAGTGCAACACAAATCAAGTCTTGAAAACCCCTTAGACATCGAAGAAGAGATCTACGAGGTAGAGGTGCAAGAGGGTACAATCGAGTTGCTTTCCGATGAAGAAATACGACAAGATGAAGCTGCTAACGAAGTTAGGTCCGTCGGATCCGATGAAGACATTTATGAGTAGCTTGTCGATTTATTTTGTTTATGTATTATGTTTTAAGTTTATGTATTATGTTTGATGTATTTCCTTTAATGATGTATTTCCTTTCAGTTGTATTCCGATGTATTAAATAAAAATTGAAGTTTATTCATTTTACTTTGTATAAATGACGAAAAACGAAGAAAAAAAAAAGGAGTTAACCGGTTAAAAACCGGTCCCAAACCGGTCAAACCGTTTTTTAAAAATTCAAATTTGAATTTGGCGCCTTGGCGGGGGAAAAAACGGTTAACCGGTTATAACCGTTTAAAAACCGGTCAAACCGGTGGATTTTTTGAATTTTCAAATTTTGAATTTAAATTTTGAGCGGGGAGGCGGGTTTTCAAATTTTGAATTTAATTTTTTGGTTTTAAATTTACCATTTTGCCATTTTATATTTAGTATAAATAAAGAGGTTGTGTTTTTGTTTATTTACAACTTTTATAAAACCAAAATATACTCTAAAAAATCAAAAACGAAAGTAATTCAATAATGGCAAATGCAAATCAAGGACAGGAGGCTGTTGCACCAATTGCACCGGTGATTGTTGCGGTTTTACCATGCAACCGTAAACCAGATATTTGGAATAACTTAAACTACGTCCTAATGTCGGATGGCACGAGAAAGGCTCAATGTAAGCATTGATTCCGTTTAATGAATCCCATTTCCAACTGTGCGTTGAGGGCTCATTTCACCATGTATTGCTCGGCACTCGAGCCTCGACGAGTCGACGTTGAGTAGCTTCTCGATGTTTTATATTTTAAGAATTATGTTTTAAGTTTATGTATTATGTTTGATCATATATTTTCTTTCAGTTGTATTTTCGTTGTATTAAATAAAAGTTGAAGTTTATTCAGTTTACTTTGTATAAACGACGAAAAAAAAAAATAAATAAATAAATAAATAAATAAATAAAAAATCACGAACCGTTCCCAAACCGGTTTAGATCGGTTGGGTTTTTTCCTCCCCGGATACGGTTTATAACCGAACCGGTTAACCGGTTTTTTTTAATTGACTCAAACCAGTTCGGGTTTGACCGGTCTTCAAACCGAACCGGTTAACCGAAATGTGCACCATACGGAATACATATTCATATATGTTGACTTAGAAAACAATTCCAAATAGTTTGGTATATCAACATTGATAAGATAGTTTGATGATCTCCCTTTGTATTCTCGTTTAAATTGAATGTGACAAGATAAGCCAAGTCTAACTTTTATGATGAGCTTTATCATATAGAATGTGACAACATAAGGCCAAGTCTAACATTTATCGACATTAGCAAATGTTAGGAACCACTTTAATATTGGTTCGGGGGTCTTTAATGTTGCTTCGGCTAGAAAGTTTATAGATGATAAAAGATTGCCGTTCGTTTCTAGTACAACTACATGGATTAAAGAGGTGCCCATTAAAGTAAATATTCTCGCGTTGAAGGTGAGATTGGATTGTTTGCCGACTCGTTGGAATCTATCTCGGAGAGGTATGGATTTATCTTCTATTAGCTGTCCTTTATGTGATTCGGCGGTGGAGTCGTCGACACATTTGTTCTTTGATTGTCGTATTTTTAAAGAGAATTTTCGAAAGATATGTATTTGGTGGAATGTATGTGTTACGGAGTTATCTTCATTTGATGGTTGGGTGTCTTGGATTCGTAATTTAAGATTAACATCTAAGCTCAAGAGTTTATTAGAAGGGGTGTGTTATGGTTTATGGTGGTTCATATGGGCTTTTCGGAATAAGATGGTGTTCGGCGTGGCTCCTCCTTCAAAGGCGTCTATCTTCGATGATGTAGTGTTAAATTCTTTTTATTGGTGTCGTTATAGATGTAAAACCTCATTTAGTTGGGTAGATTGGTTAAAAAATCCCTACCTAATTTCTTTGTAATTTTCTAGCTTCTTGCTAGCTTCTTCTATAATATTGCCGTTCAAAAAAAAAAAAAGAAAAAGGAACCACTTTAATATATTAAGACTTATTCATGTCACATAAAATGTTCTAATATTTATCTTTCATATTGACAAAGTAAACAGCATTTATATAATTTTCTTAGTAAACTGCAATACACATGATTATGGTTTGCAATTTTTTATATTTCACATTATTGTCAGAAAGCTAAGTAAATTTTTCGTTAAAAAAAGTCAGACAAATTACATTCATCCATTAGTAAAAGTTAAACAATTTACATTTATAGCTTTACCCAAAATAATAATAATAATAAAATAAAAATAAAAATAAAAATTACATCTATAGATAATAATGATGCAAATGTTTTTTTTCATTATTTGCTAAGGTGGATCCCACGTGAATGTAAATAGTCCAAAATATCTGAGGTTGGTCACGGTGGTGTCTCAGGTCATCCTTTGTCACATCAGCTTTCTCTTTTCGGTGATCAGACATGACACATGTGCCACAGTCGATGACCGATTTTTTTTTTTTTTTTTAATTCAAATATATTATAAAACAAATTTAAAATTTATTAAAAATAAAAACATTACAATGCTAAATTGTTAAACATTACAATACTTACTAAAAACTTAAATTAGTAAATCTAATTTGTAGTATTCCTTGATTCCTGCCTTAAGCTGTTTTCCGGCGAGAAATTCAAAGTTGTTTTCCGGCGATAAATTCAAATTCGGGGCATTTTGGGGTACTCGGGATCGTCGGTCTTTTGATGTGGGAGTATTTTTTTTATTATTATTTATTTATTTTTATTTTTTTTGACATGGTGAATATGGATGAGAAGTTGTTTGAATTGTCTTTGAAATTGTGTGTTTAGAAGGTTGTAAAGTGGTAAAGTGTTTATTTTTTTTGTTTTAATATACAAACGGTAAGAAGTTTTGGAGTTTTGTGAGATGTGCAAAGTCGGTCGAAAATGTGACCCATATTGAAAAAAAACCTCCGACAACCGATTTTTTTTTATTTTTTATTTTTGACCACAGTCGTTGTGACCGATATTAATATCGGTCGACCCATGCCTTTGACTGATTTTATATGGGATGTAAACTCTGAAAATTTAAAACCAAAAGATTGTATGTTGCCTTTAACTCTAATAATTTATTTGATTCTGATATCAAAATAGTTATATATGAAAGAGAAGTATCATGTCGAAAAAATTATAAATAATCTAGGGAGAATTGCAAATATACCCACTAAAACTCAAAAACTTGCATATTTCCTCAAAATACAAGTTTTCAATGCATGATTTACAATGCAAGTTAAGCATGTTTTGGGTATATATGCAAATATGCAAGTTTTAGTGGGTATATATGCAATTGCCCCAATAATCTAAAAGCACTCTATTGCATACTTCATAATGACTCTTTTTTTTTTCTTTTTTTTTTTCTAATATCAAATTAGTGATTTTTGTCCATTTGATCAAAAGCTTTTTGCTTTGAATTGAAAGACTTGATTTTGTTCAAGTCTTTAAATAAATGACTTAGGTGGTGTTTGTTTATTAAGAGGGTCTGAATCTGAATCTGATTCGCACGTCTGAATCTGAATCTGATGAGTAAATGTCTGAATCTGAATATAATAAGACTGTTTGTTTTTCATTTAAAAATGTCTGACTGCAAGTGTTTTTTTTTTTTTTTTTTTTTTTTTTTTTTTTTAACGGCAAATTTAAGTCACACCACTTATCTCACAAATTATATCTCACATATTTTCAACGAGACTCGAACCCACAACCTATAGGTTGATGGGTCACTCACATATCGCAAGGTGTTGCTCGTTTATATTGACGACGACAACGCTATTATACAATAGATGTACAACACAAATGACTTTTTTTCATATACATACACATAAATACACATATTATAAATTTCTACTATATACAACAAAAATAAGACCTTAGGCATTTCATCTCAACTCTCATCAGTCATCCCCATCTCCATCTCCCTCTACATCTTCATCTTCATCGATCCTCTCCCATCTCCCTCTACATCACTTCTTTAACCAACAATTGCAGGTCTTTTTATAACTAAATCCATATCATAAATCATCAGCAACCTCCGGCGAGCATCTCCGGCGATCCATCAGCAACCTCCGGCGAGCATAATTTTTTCATATCCGAAACTGATCATCGGATCACCATCATGTCTATAATATTTCCCGGTGAGCCGCACTTCTTAGTTCAAAGCCTTAACTGATCATCATGTTTATAGTTCAAGGTAGGTGTTTATAGTTCAAGATCAATGATAAGAAGCGAATAGTATAGCTTTTGCAAGAAGATGAGTAAAAGATCTTATAGTTATTGATTTGATACAGAATACGCTTGCCAACCATACAAGATTAAAGGTGTCCATTATGTTATTCTTTCTGTAAAAGTTTTGATTCAATTAAATTCAGTTGTTGGCTATAGTCCAGCATGTAGGTCTTTCAGATAAGGATGGTGCTATGCTTCTTTTCTTTTTATTTTGTGTTAACAACAACCAACCAGAGGTATTAAGAGGCTGGACTCATGTCTGGACGAGTTAGATGTTATTGCCTCTGAACGCGTCTGAACGAAAAAAAAAAAGGTCTGAACGGACAAAATGTCTGACCGATTCAGACACAGTGTCCGTTCAGAGGCGTTAAGATGTCTGAACGGAAAAAACAAACACACCCTTAATCAAATATCCTCACTACTCACACTAATGATAAAATATAGTTTATTGAGTAAAAAAAAAAAAAAAAAAGCTTTTGAAAAAATTAGGCATTGCAAGAAAGATTTGATGATTAACTTCTTTTTTCGAAAAAGAGTGTTTGAAATATGATATCCCTCGTATATGCTCTAAGATAAAAAGAGTAAAAACAAGAGTTAATGTACGTACATAAAAATAAGAGAAAAGTCCAAAATATATCTATGTGATTTGCCAAAAGACCGCTTTACATCTTTTTTCTTTTTTTTGGAACAAAGTCATCCACCGTTAGTAAAGTTGGCACAAATACATCCCTCAGTTAGTAATATCAGTTACTATGGACTAACGATGCAAATGATTTTCCGTTATCTCCTAACAAGAGTTAAAATATTTGCATCGTTAGTCCTCATTGAGTTAAAAATTTTGCATCGTTAGTTCTCATTGACTATAGAGTTAAAATATTTGCATCGTTAGTCCTCCTTAAGTTAAAATTTTTGCATCGTTAGTCCTCATTGACTATAGACTATTCTGTTCTGTGTCGAGTCAGTCAGGCCAGCAGAAGATACGGCGCATCTCAATCCTGAGATGCGACGCATCTCCTGCACTGGTCATATCTTATTTTATTTTCTGCATTTTTATTTTTAACTTTAAAACTTTTTGTCAGTTTATTTTAATGCGGCGCATCCCTGGTTAAGGATACGACGCATCTTCTATTCTGATTCGTACTTATTTCAGGCTCGATACGGCGCATCTTCTTCCATAAGATACGGCGTATTGACTGACCTGATGATTTTCAGTTTTAATTTTTACATTTTATTTTTACTAACTACTAATGTATTATGCAAGTTTGAACCTTCTTAACTTAGGTATGTTAAAGTCTTGATGGTATTATAGATTCCTGCATTTCCTGTGGATACATCAATTATGAAGCTTAAACGTTCTCATCCACAAGAAAGATGATTTTTGCTCTTATACAAATAATGGAGGATCATACCGAGCAAATCTCAGGGGAGTTTTTCTGTTCTAATTCTTTTATTTTCCAGTTTTTAACCTTTGATACAAACAACGAGGACGTTGTTTAACTTAAGTGGGGGGATTGGAGAATTAGAACACTTACTTGTCCTAAACTTTTTCAAAAATTATGCATAAAATGCGCTTAATATATCAAAATTAAAATTTTTAGCATGTTTTTGTTTAAAGTCTAAATTACATAGCTGCACACATGACATTATTTCAAAAATTGTGATTTTTCAAAATTCACAAATCTATGAGTGTGCCGGTGACTTGTAGACTTTAGAACTTGGCTCGTATTTAAAATATTTGCATCGTTAGTCCTCATTGAGTTAAAATATTTGCATCGTTAGTACTTTGTTACGTTTTCGTCTGTTTTTTTACGTTTTTGTCCGATTTTTTACGTTTTCGTCCGATTTTTTACGTTTTCATCTGTTTTTTTACGTTTTCGTCTGTTTTTTTACGTTTTCGTCCGATTTTTTACATTTTCGTCTGATTTTTACGTTTTCGTCTGTTTTTTTTACGTTTTCGTCCGATTTTTTACATTTTCGTCTGTTTTTTTTACGTTTTCGTCTGTTTTTTTTACGTTTTCGTCTGATTTTTTACATTTTCATCTGTTTTTTTACGTTTTCGTCTGTTTTTTTACGTTTTCGTCCGATTTTTTACGTTTTCGTTTGTTTTTTTACGTTTTCGGCCGATTTTTACATTTTCGTCTGTTTTTTTTACGTTTTCGTCCAATTTTTTACGTTTTCATCTGTTTTTTTACATTTTCGTCTGTTTTTTTACGTTTTCGTCCGATTTTTTACGTTTTCGTCCGTATTTTTACGTTTTCGTCTGTTTTTTTACATTTTCGTCTGTTTTTTTACGTTTTCGTCTGATTTTTTTACGTTTTCATCTGTTTTTTTACGTTTTTGTCTGTTTTTTTACGTTTTCGTTGGATTTTTTACATTTTCGTCTTTTTTTTTACGTTTTCGTCTGTTTTTTTAACGTTTTCGTCCGCTTTTTTTCGTTTTCGTCTGATTTTTTACATTTTCGTCTGCTTTGAATGTATCCACACATAAAAGAAGCTATAGAATGTATCCACACATAAAAAAAGAAGAAGCTATAGAATGTATCCACACATAAAATGATCTCGCGTATTATGAATGAAAAGAAGCTAAAGAAAAGAAGCTAAAAAAAAGAAGCTATATGAATGAAAAAAAGCTAAAGAAAAGAAGCTATAGAATGATCTCGCGTATTATGATCTTTATGCATGGGGAAGGAGCAATTCGTAAAAGAAGCTATAGAATGTATCCACACATAAAAAAACATTTATTTTCATATGTTAAAATGAATGAAAACAGAATAGGTTGTTGGACTGCAATCTTAGTTCACTAAAGATAATTTTACAATAATCCATGACTTACATACTTTAAGAGCTATTTGGACTCATCAAATTATGGGATATATATTTAAGTTTTAAGACTTAAATTATCAGTAATGGTGTGTTAAATTGTGTAACATTCTATAGCTTCTTTTGCATTTTCACACTAAAACAAAATATTGTACAAATAATTTTTAGAGAAAAGTAAAAAAAAATACAGACGAAAATGTAAAAAATCGGACGAAAACGTAAAAAAATGGATGAAAACGTAAAAAAATAGACGAATACGTAAAAAAATCGGACGAAAACGTAAAAAATCAGACGAAAACGTAAAAAAATAGACGAAAACGTAAAAAATCGGACAAAAACGTAAAAAATCAGACGAAAACGTAAAAAAACAGACGAAAACGTAAAAAAATAGACGAAAATAGAAGAAAACGTAAAAAAACAGACGAAAACATAAAAAAACAGACGAAAATGTAAAAAATCGGACTAAAACGTAAAAAATCGGACGAAAACGTAAAAAAACAGACGAAAACGTAAAAAAACAGACGATAACGTAAAAAATCGGACGAAAACGTAAAAAAACAGACGAAAACGTAAAAAAACAGACGAAAATGTAAAAAAACAGACGAAAACGTAAAAAAAAAAGATGAAAACGTAAAAAATCGGACGAAAACGTAAAAAAAACAGACGAAAACGTAAAAAATCAGACGAAAACGTAAAAAAAACAGACGAAAACGTAAAAAAGTGGACGAAAATGTAACAAAGGACTAACGATGCAAATATTTTAACTCAATGAGGACTAACGATGCAAATATTTTAACTCTATAGTCAATGAGGACTAACGATGCAAAAATTTTAACTTAAGGAGGACTAGCGATGCAAATATTTTAACTCTATAGTCAATGAGGACTAACGATGCAAATATTTTAACTCAATGAGGACTAACGATGCAAATATTTTAACTCTTGTTAGGAGATAACGGAAAATCATTTGCATCGTTAGTCCATAATAACTGATATTACTAACTGAGGGATGTATTTGTGCCAATTTTACTAACGGTGGATGATTTTATTTCAAAAAAAAGATAAAGAATGTAAAATGATATTTTGGCAAACCATATGGATGTATTTTGGACTTTTCTCTAAAAATAAACAGATGCAATTGGATTACTTATCGATGCAAGAGAAAAGTTCAATACGAAACAAAAAATATTTAAAGAACAAATAGCTAAATCTGAGCCATTCATCTTATATCCTTCCAACCGTTGGATCTATAACTCATATAATTAGTGGAGGGCACTTTTGTATTTTAACTTACCCCATCATTACTTCCCCATAATAAGATCCACAAAATATCTATTACCGTAAAAAAAAATTTAACTAGTCACACTAAGACGATTTCACCGGAGTCACAGGACCAGGCTTCACCGGAACCTCACTCGGCGGCGGATTCACTTCCGGCGGCGGTGGAGGCTTCGCAACTACCGGCGGAGGTGATGCAAATGACGTTACCGGAGGTGGCGGCGATGGTAGCGACGTTGCCGGAGGTATCGGGGGAGCTACATTCCTACTTGCCGGCGGTGGTGGAGCAAGATTCGTATTTGACGGCTGAGATTGCGGCGGTGTGAAATCAGGAGAAGACGAAATCGGGAACTCCGGCGGCGGAAAAAAATGAATCGGATTGAGAACAGTCGTCGTAACCGGAGCATTGATGATGAGAGTGAGGGTGTATGGCACGGCGGAGGACACCAAACCCTAACAGAATACCGGTGATGATTAAAACGGTTACTAAGAAGATGAATATTTTTGTAGCTTTCCCAATGAAACACATTCTTTTTTTTTTTTTTTTTTTTTTTTTTTTTTTTTTTTTTTAATTTATAGTGTTTCTTTCTCTTTTTTTTGATGTATTTTATAAAGTTTAGTGACACTGGGAGTGAAGTGGAGTAAAAGTGTAGTGGCAGAGTTAACACGTGGATCAAAATTTAACTCACTCTATTTCACACAAACGATGCACGACGCTAAGGGTGGAGGGAGTCATCACTCTCCAACCCTCCAACCCTCCCAAAATTAACCAATCAAATTTCTCCACCTCATTTCAACCCTTCAACCTTCAATCCAACTTTTTTACTGGCGCTCATCACTCTCAACCATCCAAAATCTTTTTTTACACAGAATCCCATGGGATTCACACAGAATCCCATCTGTATTCATAAAAATCCCATGGGATTCACACAGAATCCCATGGGATTCTGTGTGAATCTCATCTGTATTCATAAAGAATCCCATGGGATTCTGTATAAATCCCATGGGATTTCATAAAGAATCCCATGGGATTCTGTGTGAATCCAATGTGACTACATACACAATCTTAAGTGATTCATTGTGAATCCCATGGGATGCACCAAAGAATCTCATGGGATTCACAATGAATCCCATGTGATTCACCAAAGAATCCAATGGGATTCATACTGAATCCTTTGTGATTTATCGTCTTTTTACGAATTCAGTGGGATTTTTCTGAACGGAAATTTTGAAGAAAAAAAATTCGTATTTTTACGAATCCCATGGGACTTTTACGAATCCCATGGGATATTTCTGGACGAAAATTTTGAAAAAAAAAATAATAATCTTTTTACGAATCCTGTGGGATTTCTTTACGAATCCCGTGGGATTTTTCTGGACAGAAATTTTGAAAAAAAAAAAAAAATTCGTCTTTTTACGAATCCCATGGGATTTTTACGAATCCCATAGGATTTTTTTGGACGGAAATTTTTAAAAAAAAATCGTCTTTTTACGAATCCCATGGGATTTTTTATGAATCCTGTGGGATTTTTCTGGACGGAATTTTGAAAAAAAAGTTCGTCGAAAGTATATAACAATGCATATCTATAGAAAGATAATTTTTTTCTCGTCGCGATGGTGTATTTTTCGTAGCTTGAAGATTTATCGTTTGCAAAATATGTTGTTTTAAAAAAAATGTGGAAAATGGGTTTTTATATTAAATGAGCTAAAATGTCAATTTTGCCCTCCTTTTTTATTTTTTGATTTGATCTTAGCCATTAGATTAAAGGTGGATGAATGGTTGAGATTGATTTATTTGTTTTTTAAGTGATACTTGTTTTGTATCGATCTCACCTCATCGATGCAATATTTTAATAGTACACTTGCCGGCCTTTTTCGTCTTTATAAGAAGAAACATCACCACAATCTCTCGATATATCTCTACCATGGCAGTAAGTCTCCAAAAACACATGCATACCATTATCACCATTCTTCTTCTCTCACTAATCCTTCAATCACAATCCCAACAATTTTCTAATGAATTGTCACCAAAATCACTTGGTTTAAGAAATGAGAAACTTAGCCACCTTCACTTCTACCTCCATGACATACCAAGCGGTAATAACCCAACTGCCGTCCGTGTGGCTGAAGCCGCCATGACCAATACATCCGAAACCTCATTTGGAGCCACGGTCATGTTCGATGACCCTTTGACAATAGGCCCTCAAAAGACTTCCAAACTTCTTGGAAGAGCACAAGGGATATATGCATTTGCTGACTTAAATAATTCTGGGTTGCTAATGGCTTTAAACTATGTTTTCGTCGAGGGAATATACAATGGTAGCACGTTAAGTATATTAGCGAGGAATTCAGTGATGTCACCTGTTAGAGAGATGCCGATCGTTGGTGGGAGTGGGTTTTTCAGATTTGCGCGTGGTTATGCTCTAGCAAAAACACATTTCTTAAATGCAACCAATGGTGATACTGTTGTGGAGTACGATGTTTATGTCCTTCATTATTGACCATGTTGTATTCAGATGCAAACCAAAAATTTTACAAGCTTACATTGTTTAGACTTTAGAGTGTGTTTAATTAAGTACGTTCATCATTATATATATATTAATAGCCATTCAAAACGGCGTCGTATAAAAAACAGTAACGCGAGGCCCACTCGAGTTAGCCCATTGCAAGCGTTAGCCTGTTTGTCCAACATTAGTAGCCCAGCTTTCTTTGTAAAACGTATTATACATAAACGAGGCCCAATAACACTTTACCATAACATATTTATTCAAAAAAATTAGCAAACTACATTTCTAACACATTATTGGCAAATAAAAACAGGTCCGACAATTATTCGTCAAATACAACGCCCCGCCGCAACGCGGCGGATCGTCGCAACACTCGTTTTATTTATTATTAATAACTCTATTTGCTCGTCTTTCACAAATTGATATTGTATATCTAACACAGGAACAAATTAATAAACTCGTAATGTTTCAGTATATCTTTTATGGGACAATCTCATTGCAAAATCGATATGTGTTGTCTTCAAAAACAGAAACTTTCTTTTCTTTTATTGGGTCAACCACACCGATCGAACATGGTCCAAGATAAAATAATTTATTGCCTTTAATTCTAGCTCAAGATAAATATGGATATATTAATTCAAGTTCGATCATCTGGTGGCACCCAAGGGAGGGATCATGTTATCAACTTTCTTATGTCAAACTCGTATATGCAGTTGATTTATACAAGATAATTAGTAGATCCGAAACCGAAAAAAAAAAAAAAAAAAAAAAAAAAAAAAAAAAAAAAACATAACAAAACAAAACCAAAAAAATAAACAAAAAATAAAAAAATAAACAAAAAAAAAATAAACAAAAACAAAAAACAAAACAAAAAAAAATAATAATAATAACAAAAAAACAAACAAAAAAAAAACAAACAAAAATAAATAAAAATAATAATAATAATAAAAAAACATAAAATAATAATAATAATTAAAAAAAAAAAAAAAAAAAACCTCAAGTGTTTGAGGATAACCAAGGTGAAATTATTAACAAAAATATTTTAATTTTTTACATCATAAAACCTGATAATATAAAAATGTATTAAGAAAGAGTTGTTACTCCTTATGTGTAAACAAAAGTCATGGCGTAAGACCAAAAGTAGTGGTGTTGCTTTTTTAGAGTGTGGGTTGGGGCATATATTGACATGTGTCCCATGTGTAAGAAAAGTTTTTGTTAAAAAATTGGAGTAATGGGTGGGGCGTTGAAGGTAGTTTTTGGGTTTTTTTTTTTTTTTTTTTTTTTTTTTTTTTTAAACGTTAACATTAAACGTTAACAAAAAAGGTAAATAACTAACGTTAACAATTAAAAACGTAAAATCATACATTAAAATAAAACAACGATTACAAACTTAAATAAACCTCGGCCACCACCCCGAGGTTTTTTCTTGTGAGATCGTTTTGACGACCCGCACACTTCTTGTGGTGAAGCTTGTGTTGGTGAAGGTTGTGTTGGTGTAATAAGAACATCATCTTGCGAATTTTCAAATGGGTTAAAATTTGGGTGCATCATATTCGGGTTTTGATTTGGGTATGGTAATTGCGACATGTAGCCGAAAACTTTTGCTTGAAATAAAAAAAAAAAAAAAAAAAAAATTAAATGCAAAAGTTAACGTTAACTTACCTTCAACGGTCATTTTTTTGTTTAAAAGAAATTTCAACGCCCGTTGATGCATCAACGGTCGTTGGATTTTATAGCATTCAACGGGCTTCAACGCCCCATGGGGGTGGGCCAACGGGCGTTGAAGGGGCAACTAAGCCCACTTCAACGCCCCATTACTCTTGGTCTAAGAAGTAATCACCTATCACCCCCTTAAATCGATCAGTGTTATGCATTAATAAGCTTTTAAAGCTATGTACGCCATTGCACATTTAATTTATTAGACAACTTGGCACGTAATAAACTTAAAATAGGGTAAATAGTCAAATAATTGCGATATAACTATGATATATTATTGGATTATTAGGTTAGTAATGCAATCTCCCAAAAACCTACCATTTATCAATCTCTATAAGAAGAAAGTAAGGAAACAATAACACCACTACTCCACATCTCAAATTGTCCTATTAACATGGCTCAATTTCTACAAAAACACAAGCATACTACTATTCTTAACATTCTCATATTCTCATTTATTCTTCAAGTACAATGCCATCAGTTTTCAAGAAAATTATCACCAAATTCCCATGTTTTTAAGAAACAGAAGCTAACACACCTTCACTTCTACTTCCAAGACATAGCCGGGGGTGACCACCCCACCGCTAGCTTTACGTGTGGCTGAGGCTCCCACGACCAATACCTCTAAAACCGGGTTTGGAGCAACAATCATAATAGATGACCCATTGACGGAAGGGCCCAATAGGACCTCCAAGATCATTGGAAGAGCACAAGGGTTGTACGCATCTGCTGACTTAAATGTATTTGGACTTATGATGGCCGTAAATTTTGTTTTTTTTTTGGAAGGTAAGTATAATGGTAGCACTTTGAGTATATTAGGGAGGAATGACATTACGTTGCGACTGAGAGAGATGCCTATTGTTGGTGGGACGGGGATTTTCCGATTTGCTCGTGGTTATGTTCTTCTAAAGACTGCTTCTTTCAATGCAAGCAATGGTGACGCTAGTGTTGAGTATAATGTTTACGTCCTACATTATTGATATCATATCGTGTCATCAAATAATAATCATGGGATGTACACTGTTGCTCTTAATAAGTTTTTTCCTCGAGTGTCATGAAATTGAGTTGAAGCATCCTTTTTTTAGTTCTTTCATGTCGCAGTACTAATAAAATGTTCGTGTTTCTACTCCCTTTTCTTTGACAACCTAACATAGCCATTAATAAATATGAACAAATAAAAAGCTTAGTGTTATTGAATGACCATTTAGAAAGTGCGACTATCAGGTTATGAGTATGCGGCATGCATCTTTCTAGCATGAGTGGGGGATTGGGGAATATAAAATTTTGTTGTGGGCTCTGAAGTGGGCCAACTATTTATTGACTCAAATAGTCAACTTTGTCAGACCAAAAGTACTGGTTTGAGTGTCGGTGGGGCAAAATGCGACAAGTGTCACATGTGTCATAATGAAAGTTTTTAACAAAATAGGAGTAGTGGGTTGGGGCGTTAAAGTTATGGGTGTAATGATTAGTTTTTTTATTACTTAACATCTTTTTTGTTATTATTTGACACTAAAAAAATCAAATTCCACCGCTAAAGCAAAAAAAATTAGAAATAAATTACTTAAAAATAAAAAAATAAAAAAAAAATTAAAAATCCACTGTTAAAGATAAGTATTGCATGTTAACGAGTCAGAAATTTAATGGCGAGCCACCACGTTGGAACCAATATTTTTAATTTTTAGGTTGTTTGTTTATTTGTTTTTGTTTTTTTAATTTGAATAAATTGTATGTTTTTTTTGTTTGTTAATGGAATGTTTTTTTTTTTTAGTTAACGAAAAGTTTTTTTAATTTCAATAGACATAGTTAAATGGAAAAAAGTAAAGTTAAATATCATTTTAAAGAATAAAAATAAATAAAAAAGTATACATTCAACACTTCAACGCCCGTTGTTGGATCAACGGGCGTTGATTTTAAACACATTCAACGGGCTTCAATGGTGGTTGGGGTGGTCCAACGCCCGTTGAAAGGGCAACGAAGGCCTATTCAACGCCCACTACTCTTGGTCTGATTATCGGGTTTGATAACATGGCATTTCTTGAAGTAAATTTAAATGTAATGTAATGGCCATTCACAACTGTCTTATTTCCTTCGGTTGAAGATTTCGTCAAAAATTTCTCAATGTTTAAACAAATGTTTAGACTAGAGGTAAGACTAAAGGTAATGGGCATGAGCCCCTCACCCTTACACCAAGGGTCACGTGCCACCCCTTTACCCAAGCCAAAAGTCACGCATGTGGTCTTCAAAAAAGGAGGATAATGGTGAGGCCGGTGCATCTTGGTTCACGTGCATTCACAATTGTCTTATTTCCTTTAGTTGAAGATTTTGTCGAAAGTTTCTCAAGTTTAAACAAATGCTTAGACTAGAGGTAAGATTACGGGTGCATTTGGTTTCCTCCTAAGGGAATCAAACTATCACTATGAAAGTGATAGTTTGTGTTTGTTTAGGATGCCTGGGCTCACAACTATGACTATGAAAGTCTAATATATTCCATACTCCATATACAGCTCTTTAGGGGGGAATGGATCTTTCATAGTTGAAGGACCCACTATCAAACTCATACCCATTGTCATTCCTCGCAACATACCAAACGCACCCTAAAGGTAATAGGCGTGAGCCCCTCACCCTCACACCATAGGTTACGCACCACCCCTTTACCCAAGCCAAAAGTCACGCATGTGGTCTTCAAATAAAGAGGGTAATGGTGAGGCCGGTGCATCTTGGTTCACGTGTAAAATGTGCCCCCCCCCCCTCCTATTGTAGTCATTGAGTTAAAAAAATAATAATAAATAAATAAATAAATAAATAAAACACTACCCTTTTTTTACCTATAAATACCACTAAACTTTCACATTCTTAAAAACAATTTCTCATAATCTTATTCAATACACAACTCAAACAAAATATCTATCATTCCTCATTATCCAAATAGATTCCAAAACGTTCATGTTCACCGACTCATCGAAAGAAGTAGAAATTGTTAGTCGGGACTTGAATTTTTTAGGAAGAGTGGTTTTGTTTATTAAGAATAGACGATGACCAAATCGACCGATGAGAAACCCTGTACATCGAGATCGTTATGGGCTCATGATCATTTACTCGCCGCCTATTTTAGTGTGAATCCGAAGTACGATGCTTATGTTTTTCAGAAGAGGTTTTGTATGAGTCGATAGCTATTCGCAAGGATAGTTGAAGAAGTAACTATTCATTCTTTTGTGATAATATTGACTGTAACGGAAGAGAAGGCATTTCCCCATTGATGAAATGCACTATCGCAGTTCGTCAATTGGCATACGACACTGTTCCTGAAGCCCTAGATGAATATTTGTAAATGGCCGTGAGAACTTCTCATCTATCTCTTGATCATTTTTGTAGGTCTGTTATGGAAATTTTGTAGTCGAGTATTTGCGAAAACCCACTATCACTGATGTTGAAAAGCTATATCGGTTTCACGAATAAAAGCACTGGTTTCCAGAAATGTTAGGAAGCATTAATTGTACAGATTGGGAATAGTTTGGTTGTCCGAACTGATATAAAGGGCAATATTATAGACGTGATCATGGTCCGAATCCATTCATTTTGCTGGATGTTGTTGCGTCGCAAAACTTATGGATATGTCATGCTTTCTTTGGTGTTTCTGGGGCGAACAACAACAAAAATATTATACATCAATCCCCTTTATTCAACGATCTCAAAGATGGAAAAGCAACAGAGATTTCATTTGTGGCTAACAGTGTAACTTAACCATGGGGATACTATCTTGTTGACGGGATATATCCGGAACGGATGAAATTCGTTAAGTTGATTCCAGAACCAGCCTATGATGACCATAAGCGAATTAATTATAAGCGAATGCATGAAGCAGTAAGGAAAGATATGGAACGAGCGTTTGATGTTCAGAAGAAAAAATGAGCTATATTAGCCAATTTCGCACAACCGACGAAAAAATAGAGAATAATGAATATGATGCATACATGCATCATGTTACATAATATAATTCGAAAACACAAAGGGAAGGCGATATCTCCCGATAGGTATCCGGAGGACGCACATCAACCGGACGGCCTCATACGATCCCATTAACAAACACATAGAGTTATCAAACAAATCAAATCGGCACAAGCGCATCAAAACCTTCGTGCCGATTTGGACGAACACCTTTCACGTGATGTTTAATATTGATTTACGTTTTTTATTTAGTACGTTTAAGTTTTTAATTATCTATGTATTGTTTTTAATTTCGTAAGTTTACGTTTCTAATAATCTATGTAATATTTTTAGTTAATGAATAAAAAGTTTATTTAAAAAAATGGGTATAAAGGTGAGGTGTGGTGACTATCAAGGTTGAAAGTTGAAAGGTGAGAGGGTGTGAAGAAAAGTGAGAGAAAAGAGAAGTATGAGGTGGCGCTGATGTGAAAGGTTAGATAGTATGACCACTACCTTTAGTGTAGTGGTGGGGTTTTCTCACTCGTGAGGTGCACCTTCACTCATGAGCCCATTACCTATCTAGTATCTCACGCTCGACATAACACGAACTTATTTGGTTTGTAAGTGTGTATGGGTATTTCGTAAGGTATGTTTGTATAAAGTGAATATTTTAATGAAATGTAAAGGGAATGGTGACCATTATGAGTGAAAAAAATGAGATCCTGAAAGAATAGATAAAGCTAAGGTGACTCTGATGTAGAATGTGAGCCGGTATGACAATTACTTCTAGTCTTACAATTACTTGATATTTTTCTCATTTGAAAATTGACACTTATGTTTCGATATATTCTTCGTTGTAATCATATCTAATAAAGTAGTAGTCATTTCTTAAGAAAAATGAACAAAATGTTGTCGAGAACTTTTGACACATTTTGACTTGTTTTTCTATCCACCCGATTTAGCACGTATGCAACTTAAATTCAATAGAAATTTACTGTGCTTAACAGCTTAGGCAGGTTCTTTCTAGTTGAAAATTGAAACGACTTGTAGATGCAATTTGTAAGATAAAGTAAGGTATCTTGCCTCCTATAATTTGGCTAAAAAGTATTGGTAGCATAAGGTTCTTAGTTACATACATATCGTGCAATAAATCATGAAGTAAAGAATTTCCGTCCATAAAAGAAGTGGATATGTGTATTCTATGGTTTATTTCATTCATAAGAGTATGCATATTCATCAACCCTTAAATTAATAGTATCTAGTCTCTACTATTTATAAAGAGTTAATTTCTTTTATTGAAATTTTGAAAATTAAAACTTAAATTAATTTAGTTTGCTTAAATTACTTCTAAGTATCTTTTAAACTTGACAACTTAAATTATGTGTTTTCTTTATCAATTTTAAACTTTGTCAACATTTCAAAAAACACACTATATTGATTTTAAAATACATGCGCTTTTTATTTCACAATATATACGTTTTGCTTTAAAGGTCGAACCAGAATCACGATTTCGCAAGTATAATTGTTTGCCGCTATATACTGTCGTTTTGCATGAGTATTCGTCTAATCTTTTACCTAATAAAGCAAAACCCTTAGTGGGGACTTTTTCATTTCAAAAAAATCAAATTATTCCATATTTAGTAATAAGTTAATTAATTATTATTATTATTTTAAAAAGTTATTTAATAAAAAACCCTAAATATTACTTAATTTAGTTAGAAACTTAAAAAAATCGTTTTATTTATCTGATGTACAGAAAAGCAAAAGATACACATAGGCTTTGTGGTTAATTTTCAATTGTCGCAGGCCTAAGTGTAAATTGTTTTAAAAGAACCGGTGTACCCTACCCATTAACATAAAAATAAAACATATGCCTAAACCCACACCCCCGAAACCCCCTAAGAAAAGTAGAAAACCCTAACTTAGTTGATCTACTTCCTTTTCTTAATCTTCAGTGATTGTGTAATTTACTCCAGGTGAATCCAAGGTATTAAGCAATGAACCAAGTTTTTATTTAAATCAATTCATCATTTATGTTGTATTTGAACTCATGGAGTCTGATCTTCGCCAATTTAGTAATAAAACTGAACCTGGCTTTGTTAAAAACAAGTGGGCCCTAATTTACTTACTTAAAACCATCTCCCAGGATACCGCCATAATATCCATGGCCTCCAGGTTAGCCGAAAAAATAGTTAAAATAGTGAAAAGGATGGGAATGTGGGTAATGGGGGAGGGGGAGGATAGTGAGAATTTACGAGATTTGGCGTATAGGGAGTATGGGGTTATTGTGAAGGAGGAGAATAATGTGACGGAGGAGGTTTTAGTGAGGGATGTGTTGTTTGACGAGAGTGTGGATGGGCATATATTGCCGGATGATTCGATTAAGGTAGGGAAGAGTGTGCGGCTGATGGTGAGGAAATTGTGTGAGTTAGGTTGGCTGTTTAGGAAGGTTAAAGGGTATGTTGACGAGAGTGTTGAGAGGTTTTGTGATAAGGATGTTGGGACGGTTGGGCATGCATTTTGTGCAGCGTTGCAAGATGAGTTGGGGGAGTATTATAAGTTGTTATAACTTCGCTGCTCATTGTGAGATCTACATGCCAACTATGTTACTTAAACCGCTCATTGTGTTGCTAAGGTCTGTAATCTATCATAAATTTCTTTCATTTATATTGTAAATGGGTCTATATTTCCTATCTCCAACGGGTGAGCTTAAGCTAGAAATGTATCAGAATGGTCTAACAGGATGAACGCCAACCAAAGTATCTTAAGATTCTTAAATCCTCCAAACTTGCTGTATTAGGAGAAAAAACTACTCTGAAAATATAATTTTTATAGTGTCCATAAACAAAAAATATTTTGAGGTCACCCTGCTTGTGTTGGTACCGTATTAAAAATTAAATGTTTTGACCCGTTAGGCCATTACCTTTGGAACCCATCAATTTTGATATGGAGATTAATTTAATGTACTTTAACTGGGTTTCTGTATATGATGATGATTTGAAAAGAAAACATGACATTGAGTGTATAGTTCTTAACATCACATATATTTGATTAATATTGATTTGATTTTCGAGATTAATTCAATGTAAGTAATTTTTGTTAGTAATTAGAGTAAATTACATGGTTGGTCCCTGTGGTTTGTCCAAAATAACAACTTTAGTCCCTCGAAGTTTAAAGTTGCATGGTTGGTCCCTAAGTAGGTAAACAAATAACACCACAGGTCCCTTGGTTAAACTGGTGTTAACTAGGTTAGTTAAAATTTACAGGTTAGCCCCCTTTGGTTAAATAGCGCTGCATCGTTAATCCTTTTACTTAACGGCCGTTTGCAAGGCTTACACAAATGGTCCTTGAGTCCGTTTTTCTTCCGTTTTCATACGTTTTCGTCCGTTTTTCTTACGTTTCTTCGGTTTTTGTCCGTTTTTCTTACGTTTTTGTCCGTTTAACTTACGTTTTTGTCCGTTTTTCTTACGTTTTTTTCAGTTTTTGTCCGTTTTTCTTACGTTTTTGCCCTTTTTTACGTTTATGTCCGTTTTTCTTACGTTTTGTCCGTTTTCTTACGTTTTTGTCCGTTTTTCTTATGTTTTTTACGTTTTTGTCCGTTTTTCTTACGTTTTGTCCGTTTTTCTTACGTTTTTGTCCGTTTTACTTATGTTTTTTTACGTTTTTTTCCGTTTTTCTTACGTTTTGTCCGTTTTCTTACGTTTTTGTCCGTTTTTCTTATGTTTTTTACGTTTTTGTCCGTTTTTCTTATGTTTTTTACGTTTTTGTCCGTTTTTCTTACGTTTTGTCTGTATTTGTCCGTTTTTCTTACGTTTTGTCCGTTTTTTCTTACGTTTTTTTTTTCCGTTTTTCCTTTACGTTTTTGTCCATTTTTTCTTTTTTACGTTTTTGTCCTTTTTCTTATTTTTTTGTTTTTCCTTTTTCTTACTTTTCTGTTCGTTTTTCTTACGTTTTGTCCGTTTTTCTTACGTTTTGTCCGTTTTTTCTTACGTTTTTTTTTTTGTCCGTTTTTCTTATTTTTCGTTTTTTACGTTTTTGTCCGTTTTTCTTACGTTTTTTTCCGTTTATCGTTTTTGTCCGTTTTTCTTACGTTTTTTTCTGTATTTGTCCGTTTTTCTTACGTTTTTTCCGTTTTTGTCCGTTTTTCTTACGTTATTGTCCGTTTTTCTTACGTTTTTGTCCGTTTTCATACGTTTTTGTCCGTTTTTCTTACGTTTTTTTCTGTATTTGTCCCTTTTTTTTAAAAAATAAAAAAATTCAAAATAATAAAAAAAAATTTGTCCGAATTTTTTAAAAAAATAAAAAAATTCAAAATTTTTTTTGTCCGAATATTTAAAGAAAAATAAAAAAAATTCAAAATTTTTTTTTGTCCGAATTTAAAGAAAAAAAAATGAGTAAATTACACGGATGGTCCTTGTGGTTGGCGTTGACTTTCACGGATGGTCCCTTGACTTTTTTTTTTGCACTCACAGTCCCTAACTCGGAAACTACTAACACATATGGTCCCTTGACCAAACGTCTGTTTAGTCAAACCGTTAAGTTGGCTAATTGTGAGGGTATTTTCGTCCGAACACTGTAGCAACTCTTTCCCTCTCTCTCATATATCTCTTTCCCTCTCTCTGATATATTTCTTTCTCCATTTGATACTTCTCATCTCATTTCACCAAACAATCTAAATATAAATAAAACCCCTTGCCTCAATTCGACACCAAATACCTCAATTGGACACTCAAGATCATACCCACTTAATAATTTCATTTTCCACTTAACATGCTTATTGAGGTTTCTGATGTGGTGAGTGCAATCATTTACATGATTATTTCAACAGGTTTTGATTCAGTTGATGAAGAAGGCAGGGTTTGATTTGGGACTAGCGGCTAGTTATGTTCATC
Source organism: Artemisia tridentata subsp. tridentata (assembly GCA_021014915.2). Classification (NCBI taxonomy): domain Eukaryota; kingdom Viridiplantae; phylum Streptophyta; class Magnoliopsida; order Asterales; family Asteraceae; genus Artemisia; species Artemisia tridentata. Next base: position 337,338,000 of record CP139505.1, on the reverse strand, counting down.
TGAATGTTGTTTACGTGAAAAAGGGGCATAATAGGTATGCGTTTTTGTCGTATGTTTGTTTAGGTATGTTTCAAGATTTTGATACGGAAAATTTTGGCGTGGATGGAAATGAGGGGTGTGATGATAATATAATGGAGTTTGTTAATATGTCTAGCTCAATGTGGTTACTTCATAAATTGGCTCGTTCGTTTAGTCCACCAGTCGAGATCTTTCAAGTGGAAAAAGGGGTCGACTTTTCAATGATTTATATGGAAGATGTAACAAGAAAAGATGCATATTATGATGAGGGTATATCAAAGGTGGGATTTACGGTCGTACCCGGGTTCAAAATTGGAAGAACTATGGTATTGTGCGAGGAAAGAGTATGCGCGAGATGGGTTGTTTTTGTTTTTGGAGATGTTGGTGGGTGATTGTGGGGTGAAGGTTAGTGATACCACTTTGGTTTGTGTTTTGTCTGCTGTTGCGAGAGTTGGGTGTCTTGAGACTGGTGTTGGTGTTCATGGGTATATTGTGAAGACGGTTTGTGATGTTGAGAGTGATGTTTATTTAGGTACTGGGCTTGTTGATATGTACGCCAAGTGTGGGTGTTTGGATTCAGCTTTGGATGTGTTTATGAGTATGGGATGTAAGAATGTTATGACTTGGACAGCTATGGTTTCGGGCTTTGCTGTTCATGGGAAAGGAAAACAAGCTTTGAAGTTTTTCAATGACATGATAGAATCCGGTATTGTGCCTAATTCGGTGACATTTACGAGCTTGTTGTTTGCTTGTTCTCAAGCAGGGCTTCTTGAGGAGGGTCTTTATTTGTTTCATGATATGACAATGAAGTTTGGTATTGTGCCTTTGTCACATCATTATGGTTGCATTGTTGACCTTCTTGGGCGAGTGGGACACTTATATGAGGCATATGAGTTTATCATCAGTGAAAAAGTTGAAGGCGATGAGGTGTTATGGCGGAGCTTGTTACATGCTTGTAGGGTGCATAATGATATTGTGATGGGTGAGAGAGTGGCGAAGATTCTTATCTCGATAAAGCCAGAGATGACTCTTGAAGCGTATGACAATAGCGAAGATTATGTTGCTTTATCTAATATATGTGCTTCTGCGGGAAGGTGGGAAGATGTAGCTGTAGTGAGAGAGGAAATGAATGATAAAGGGATGGAGAATAAAGCTGATGACATAATTGGACAATCAGTTGTACAAGAGGCCTCAGAAGACAACACCATTAGCTCAAAATACATGCAAGTGTCAAGACAGATAATGCAACAGCCAGCCATCAAGTTCACACCTTGAAGACTACTGCTGCAACAATTCAAAGAAGCACCAAGTTCAAACTACATCAGTCCATATTAGTCTGTTGCAACAGCTTCTAGAAATATAGCAATGTATTAGCAGTAATGTAACAAGTAACATAGAAGTAGTATAGCAGTGCTTTGTATAGTATAAATACCTTGTAACACCTCATTTGTTCTTAATCAATTCAATATACCTTTCACCTCAACTGTGTGTTTCTCTCAACTTACTTTAAAAAGAAAGACTTATTGAGATTGAGAGAAAAGTGAAATTGATATTATTGAAGTTGAAAAACTTATGGTCAAATGACCAATTACAGAGTATTTATACAAGACTGTTACAGACTACTGCTAACTACAATACTTCAATTCTGCTGCTACACTATAACAATTCTGCTGCTAAACTATAACCATTTCTGCTGCTAAGCTACATCAATTCTGCTGGTAGGCTACATCAATTCTGCTGCTACTTCATATCATGCTGCATTTCTTCAGACACTTGGAGTGATGAATGTAGTTTGTAGATACTGCATTGACCTTGTGTCCATTAAGACTTTCCCCTTATGCCTGACTTTGACCCAAAACCATCTCAAAAGCCTTTCGAGACAATTCAAGTTTGGTTGCTGCCTTTGTCTGACTGACATTTGGTTGCTGATTTCCATCATCTCAAAAGCCTTTCGAGACAATTCAAGTTTGCCACATTTTGCATACATGAAAACAAGAGCAGTTAAGGCTGTCGTATCATCCAAAAAACAATGCCTGTAGATATAACCATGTGTCTCCTTACCTCCCCGCAAGCTTTCTAAATTTGTACAGGCGGTCAAGACAGCTGTCAATGTAATCTGATTAGGGCTAAATCCCGCTTTTTGCATTTCAGCAAGTAACTCCAAAGCTTGTTGTGTTCGTCCAGCTTGTGAAGACCCACATATAACAACATTCCAAGATGCATAGTTTAATCTCAAGCCTCTACTCTTCCATCCTTTCGAATATAGCAAGTGCTTTCACAGCTTCTCCGTTCTCAAAATACGCCGATATCATCACATTATACGACACAATATCTCTATTACTCATTCGATTAAACACCAATTCAGCTTGTCTAAGACATAAACAACCAGCATACATATCCACAAGCGCACTACTAATAAACACATTCCCACCCAACCCATTTTTCACCACAAATCCATGTATCTCTCGACCCAAATTCAAACACTTCAAATCAGAACAAGCAGGAAGAATCGACGAAACTGAAACCGAATTAGGCCTCACTCCATCCAAACACATCTTTCTAAACATCTCCAAACCCTGCCTCACCTTCCCACAACTAACATAACACGAACACATTGACGTCCAAGAAATCACATCTCTAAACTCCAATTCCTCAAACGCCCTTTTCGCCCCATCAACACACTTACATTTCCCAAACATATCAATCATCGCATTCCCCAACAAAATATCCTTATCCAACCCAAAAGCAACCGCATCTTTATACGCCCTCTGAGCCTCATTAAGATCTCTAGATTTTGAAAAAACAATGCCCTTTAGAATTAACAATTACATCTTTCAAGCAAAATCTACCCCACATTCTTCTCAAATGATGATACCTCAATTCAGGAGCTGACATTTTGACATTTTGACACCAAACACAAACATAATCATGTATCTTGTTATTGTTATGGTTTTGATATATTGATCGAGTGAATATTTGGAGTGATGGTACAGTGAATGTGTGTTTGTATAGATCTGGGTTTTGGAGTGTGTTTCCAATATTTTAGATCTAAATCGGTTTTGGTGGATTTGTGTGGTTAAATTTTTGATCGAGTGGATTTTTGATGTTGGTGATGGGTGGCTGAATATTGAAGAACAAAAGGTTGAAAATGATCGGATTTATGTTAGTGAAAGAAAAGAGAGGGAGAGAGATGCTACAGTGAACGGACGAAAATACCCTCACAATTATACAACTTAACGCCTTGACCAAACGGACGTTTGGTCAAGGGACCATATGTGTTAGTAGTTTCCGAGTTAGGGACTGTGAGTGCAAAAAAAAAAGTCAAAGGACCATCCGTGAAAGTCAACGCCAACCACAAGGACCATCCGTGTAATTTACTCTTATTTTTAAAAAAAAATAAAAAATTTAAAAAAAAATTTGTCCAAATTTAAAGAAAAAAAATAAAAAAATTAAAAAAAAAATTTGTCCGATTTTAAAAAAAAATTAAAAAATTCAAAACGTAAGAAAAACGGACAAAAACGTAAGAAAAACGGACAAAAACGGAAAAAACGTAAGAAAACGGACAAAACGTAAGAAAAAACGGACAAAAACGTAAAAAACATAAGAAAAAGGGACAAAAACGTAAGAAAAACGGACAAAACGTAAGAAAAACGGACAAAAATGTAAGAAAAACGGACAAAACGTAAGAAAAACGGACAAAAACGTAAGAAAAACGGACAAAAACGTAAGAAAAACGGACAAAAACGAAAAAACCGTAAGAAAACGGACAAAACGTAAGAAAAAACGGACAAAAACGTAAGAAAAACGGACAAAAAAAAAAAAACGACAAAAGAAGAAAAACGGACACAAAACGTAAGAAAAACGGACAAACAAAAAAAAAACGTAAGAAAAAACGGACAAAAACGTAAGAAAAAGGACAAAACTAAAAAACGCAAAACGTAAGAAAAAACGGACAAAAACAAAAACGTAAGAAAAAATGGACAAAAACGTCAAGAAAAACGGACAAAAACGTAAGAAAAACGGACAACTAAAAACTAGAAAAAGACGTAAGAAAAAGGACAAAACGTAAGAAAAATGACAAAAACGTAAGAAAGAAAAACGACGAACAAAAACGTAAGAAAAAAACGGACAAAACGTAAGAAAAACGGACAAATAACGACAAAAACGTAAGAAAAACGGACAAAACGTAAGAAAAGAAAAAAGTAAGAAAAACGGACAAAACGTAAGAAAAAACGGACAAAAACGTAAGAAAAACGGACAAAAACGTAAGAAAAACGGACAAAACGTAAGAAAAAACGAAGAAAAACGGACAAAAACGTAAAAACTAAGAAAAACGGACAAAAACGTAAGAAAAACGGACAAAAACGTAAGAAAAAAACGGACAAAACGTAAGAAAAAACGGACAAACGAGAAAAACGGACAATAAACAAAAACATAAGAAAAACGGACAAAAACGTAAGAAAAACGGACAAAAACGTAAGAAAAACGGACAAAACGTAAGAAAAACGGACAAAAACGTAAGTTAAACGGACAAAAACGTAAGAAAAACGGACAAAAACTGAAAAAAGTAAGAAAAACGGACGAAAACGTATGAAAACGGAAGAAAAACGGACTCAAGGACCATTTGTGTAAGCCTTGCAAACGGCCGTTAAGTAAAAGGATTAACGATGCAGCGCTATTTAACCAAAGGGGGCTAACCTGTAAATTTTAACTAACCTAGTTAACACCAGTTTAACCAAGGGACCTGTGGTGTTATTTGTTTACCTACTTAGGGACCAACCATGCAACTTTAAACTTCGAGGGACTAAAGTTGTTATTTTGGACAAACCACAGGGACCAACCATGTAATTTACTCTAGTAATTATGATGATACATTTATTGCTATGACCCCCTTGAAGTCTTGAGATAATTTGAAGTATGTTTTTCGTAAAGAAACCATGTTATCGAGTTTTTATTAAAAGAAAGATCATATTATTTATAATCATGAAGACATAGCATGTGAACTTATTGTTTAGAGATGCATATAGCTAAGTATTCTTTGTTCAAGATTATAGGGATTCACTGTTTGGCTTTAAACAGACAATGAACCTTTTAAGGTTACGGAAATCAGGTTACTTTCCAAGTGCGAGCACTGCCACATTGTAGAATTCAAGGACCAAAATTTTATGCTACATCTTGGTAAAAGATATTGATCAATCAACTCTACATAGTGCTAATCTGTAAATTGATGTAAAAAGTTGATTGATAACACGTAGCTTGAGTTCTTTTTTCTCGTTAATATTTTCAAATTAAATGCCTTGATAGAGTATTAGACTTTTTTGACTTTGTAAAACATCCTAACGCTATTGTTTTTGTTTGTTGCTTAAAATGCGAGAATCAGATTATGTCATAAGTACATGTGCTAAAAAAGAATGGAATTCTCATGCATGTAAAGTTTTATATATTTGAAACAAATCATATTTAAATATGCTGGGATAACCTATTGTTCACTATATTCAAATACATTTGATAAGTATTCTTCATTTAAATGACTCGAGCACATTTCTGTATTTTCTGATTGTTAACCAAAGTAATGACCCAAGTACTTTTATTAATGGCCTTCTTTATTCTTTTTGGTGTACATTGTAGACATTTCGAGAAAAAAAAATTTAACAGTGAGTAAAGCATTCATTACTACCAAGTTTGCAACAAAAGCCACTCAATAAAGCTAAGTTTGATGTTATAAAAATGTCAATGATATGATGTGCGTATAGTTAAGGCACCTTTTACATCATTGGAAATACAAATAGATTAAAAATATATAATGTTAGCCCCGTGCGTTGAGGAGGTTATTGGTTTGGTTTGCTGAGCCGATGGTTAAGATGAGATTGATGGCGGTTTTGGTGGATAGTTGTAAGAGTTTGAAAGGTGGAGCGATGGCTGGAGCGATTCATATGGATGCTCAACATGGGGATCCGCTTTTGCATGTCTTTTATGAAACGGTTGCTTCGTAGGGTGTGTTCGCCTCTTTTTGAGATGATTAGCAGTTGGGTTTTGGAAGGGGAGTTAGAAGATATTTTTTCGGAGTTTTTTGTTTTGGGGCAGTCGGTTAAAGCCGAGTCGTTGTGGAGAGAAGGTTATAGGCTGCATTCTGCAATGCTTCCGTCTTTTATATCTCCGTCACTTGCTAGACATATACTAAGAACAGGTAAGTCCATTAATTTTCTTAGAGTATGCTGTGAGGATGGTAGTTGGGCTGATGCAGCAACAGAAGCTGCAGCTGCAACTGGGACCACAACTAGGAGAGGGGGTCTTGGGTATGGTGAAACCGATGCACTTGAGTCATTAGTTACCAAAGCTGATAGGAGAATAGATAAGCATTTAATGGATATTTTTTACAATCGTTATAGGTTTAAGGAACATTGTCTTTGATAATTTACCTTCTTCAATCCTTTTCTTCAATTCAATCCTTGATGGTTTTTGTTTTGATTTGTTGGTGTTCAGAAAGTTTTTAATAAGTTACAATTGTTTTAGAAAGTTTTTACATATTGTAGGACTTAACTGTTAATTACATATTGTAGGACTTAACTGTTAATTTTTTTTAAATTTTAAAAAAACCTCCAGACCAGTTTATATTGTATTACAGTTACAATTAGAATCCTAATAGGACCTAAACTAGAACCGGCTTAAAGCATTATATAAACTCAATTGATAGCGCAACTTGGATTTCGAGCAATACACTGTGTTGCCACTTTTCACGTGTGGTTTTTATCATTTTGCAATTAAGCTTTTGGGGTCATTTTTTTTCCAAAAAATATCAGATAAATTTATTCTGCATTTTTTGTTAAGAATCAATCAAATAAAGGTTATGAACTTGCAGCTAATGTAAAAAAGAAATGGTTGCACAGTCTTGGAGATGATTTACTATAAACATATATTGTTTAAATTCACTATGCACGTCTTAGTAGAATTAGGCGTATACAGCTAAAATAGTAGCAACAAGACGCTATTCGTAGTCTTTGACTTTGTAGCTCAAATATGCTTTTCCATAAGTTTATTTACTTGCCACTTCACCAACTTCGGAGTGGATGCTTTTCAAAGGGGATAATTTATCTAAGCAGTGGAGCATTATACTAATGCTATAATGCGGAGTATGGAATCAAGGCCTTTCACAGCTATCTTTATTTGAAGAGACCCGTCTCTCTTCTTGAAAAGCATAGTGAAAAGAAATACGTGAAAGATTTAAAAGTCTCTCGTCAGCATCTTTCTTCATTGAAGAGATATATGAAGAAAGCAATATCAATGGATCCTTACATGATCTGGTAAGTTTTCTTCAAATGAATCAAATGTGCATTATTATATTCATTGTAACATACAACCTTTGAATGCTCAATTCTATGCATTGACAGGGGATTGAAAGGGTCGGAATCTGGTTCAGAAATCAAGAAAGCATACCATAAAGCTGCACTCAGACACCATTCAGACTAGGTTCCGTATTTGTTTACATTTGGCCTAAATATACTGTTTTTATTTGTTTGCATTTGGCATGGATATACTGTTTTTGCTTATTTACATATGGCCTAGATATAGTAACATTAACTAATTATCTTAAAATGCAGGTAAGTTTTTAGCAAGAAGTGCGAGTGGAGCAGATGGTCATATTTGAAAGAGATTATGAACAGTATCCACTTGGATGCCGACAGGCTTTTTAAGAAAATTGGAGAGCCATGTACTATCCGACTCCAACAAGATTTGTTCATTGATCCATGAGTTTAAAGTCTTATTTACTTGAAACAACTGAGGTCTAATATTGGTTTTTTTTAACAGATGTACGCATATAATCTTGCAGACGTGATGAAAGATGGATGTGTGTGGTAACTTGAAACTATAGTTATTTTGGAACTTTAACGGAGGATGTTGTCAAACCATGCTTGATGGGAAGAAGGGACACTCTTGGCGGCTGAAGAATGCACAAGTCAAAGCTTTTTGCTTGGATACAATTGGGGCTCTTATTTGGCTAAATATTACAATAGAAGAACATGGACAGATAGTTTTGTACAAATTGTACTCTATGACAATATATATGAAGATTTTTGTTTGTTACTTTTTCTTTGTTAGTAATAAATGTTCTACATTACACATATATTAATTGTGTTGAGTTAATGAAGTGTCATTTACCAGAACTTTGATATCAATGTTTTCTAAATGCCAAACCCCGTGCGATTATCCTGGCAGACAATATAGTTAAACAAGATTAATAATATGTCCAACCGTTAGACAAAATCATATAAATCTTACAAAAAAATATTTCATATTTGTTATATTATGTTAAAACCCCGTGCGTGCACGGGCTTTATAACTAGTAAGATAAAAACATACAAACAAAACGGAAAAGTTATGGGCACTAATAAAGTAAGATCTATATCAATAGAAAATGCTAGTATTTAAATGAAACGTTTCCACTAAAACTTAGAAAATCTTCCCTTAATTTCTTCATAATGCTAGTATTTAAATGAAACGTTTCCACTAAAACTTAGAAAATCTTCCCTTAATTTCTTCATATACTTTTCTTTTCTCTTTATAAAGTGCATGGTTTATCAATTGTCATGTCATTTTCCACACACCTAGCCTTTATTTTCCCTTTATAACTAAGACCAAAATACCACCAATTATCCACATTCCACATTTCCACTATACTTTCTCTTTCACTCGATCTAAAGTCTAAACCATGGCAATAACTCTCCCAAAACACATGCTTACCATTCTTACCCTATTGCTATTCTCATTAATAGTTCATGCACAATCTCATAAATTTTCAAGAAAATTGCCACACAAATCACTTGGTTTAATGAAAGAAAAGTTGAGCCACCTCCACTTCTACTTCCACGACATAGTTAGTGGTAAACATCCCACCGCGGTCCGTATTGCTCAAGCCGCTACAACCAACACCTCTAGTACCGGATTTGGTTTTACGGTCATGATTGATGACCCATTGACAGTTGGTCCAGAACAAAACTCCAAGATTGTGGGAAGAGCTCAAGGGATATATGCAGCTGATGACTTAAATGAACTTTCTATTATAATGGTGCTGAATTATGTTTTTGTCGAGGGAAAGTATAATGGTAGCACTTTGAGTATATTAGGGAGAAACTTGGTGACATCAAATGTGAGGGAGATGCCAATTGTTGGTGGCAGTGGGCTTTTTCGATTTGCACGTGGTTATGCACTTGCAAAGACACATTTTCTAAACGTTAGCACTGGTGATGCTGTCGTTGAATACAATGCGTATGTCCTACATTATTGAATATTGTTATGGACGTTAACAACGGAAATATAGTGTTTAATATCGAAGTGTGTTTGTAAGATTTTGTCAGGTCGATTTCCTATTTTGGTAATTCGAAACTTCTAAAATATCCACTGCCAAAGATTTCTCTAAGTGGTTGTATTGCGTGGGTTGCAAATTATGTTCTCCTATATAAATTAAAAGATAGTTCGTTCCAAAGGATACAGAAAACTATCATCTAATGCATAATCCGACATTTTTTTAATGCCAAACTCGATAATTAAAATTTCAGGGTAGATAAACTGATAATTACAGAACTAGAGATAATTTGAATACCATTTTAGTTGATTAATACACCTTTCTAAAATTATCTTTTACAACGTCTAATAGAATCACCGAATCAGGGCTTTCTAGGTTAGTTAACGGAGGCGATGTGCAAAATTTGATATGATATAACTAAAAATAACCATGAATAACATATTATATCAATCATTGAAACAAATAAGTAGTATTCTAACAATCTAACTTTAATTGTAAATAATATTTAGAGCATAAAGTTATATTTCGTTAGCATGTTTTTTCGAAAACGAATTTTGTGACCCTAGATACAGAATAGAGTATACGTTTTGGTCGCTAATATTTTAAGCTTTTGTGCGATTACTCAACTCACATACGTTCAAGTGTTCAACAACTCCACTCCGATAAACCTTTTTGTTTATAACCCTGTTTTTCCTCCCGGTCTCCCACACTATACAATTATTTAAAATTATGGAAATAATTTTTAACGCAACTAAGTTTGAAGTGTATTTTGATTGGCAAACCAGATAAATTATTAGAAACTCACGATATCAAATAAAAGAAAGATTGTCAGGAAACCGATCAATGTTATGAAGGGAACCAGCGAGAATACCAAAATACTGAAAGCAATATTTAATCCCTACGTGATTATTATTGCTAACTCCCTCCGTCTTAAAATAAATATCCAGTTTGACGTTTCATAGTCAAACTGATTCAACTTTGACCTTAAATATTTTTTTCATATAATACTTGATAAAAAATTATACCATTGAAAAATACACTTAAAACTCAATCTATTTATATATTTTGCATCAAATATTATATAACACCTACAAAAATAGTTAAGGTCAAAGTTGAACCAGTTTGACTCTAAAAAGTCAAACTGGACACTTATTTTGATACGCAGGTAATATATATATAAAAGAAACAAACACCAAAAAGTCCAAAACTTAACACAAACATCATAACTAAATAAAAAGTAGTCATTTATTTTTAGAATTTTGCTAATATGTGTTAAGTAAGCATGTGGTTATAGCATATTTAATAGATATACAATTTTCTTCCGTATCAAGAAATGCATTTAATAAGTACTACTCCGTAGATGATTATCTGTATAAAGGGACGACAATTTTACATGTGCATATTTATTTGTGAAGTAAACGGGAGTGTAAAAGTTTATGAATTAAATTATAATTAATTATTTAAAAAAAGATAACTAATTACATTGTCTTTTTATAAGTAAGGGTAATCTCTTATGAAGTATATTAAACAAATTACATTGTCTTTTTATAAATAAGGGTAATCTCTTATGGAATATATTATAAGGGAAAATAATTAAATGAAAATTGATATTTCTCATCAACCGATAAAAGAGCTCAAAGTACTCAACTCTAAAACCTTTAACAATTACTCCATCCTTAACAATTACTCCTTCCGTCACATATTAAATGTCTAGTTTTGACTTTTGAATTCTTTTTGTTTTTCAACTTTGACCTTAAATATTTTTGTTTATGTTATATTCTATTTGATGAAAATTATACCAATAAAAATACATTTAAAACCCAATTCATTCATATATTTTGCATCAAGTATTATATAACATAAATAAAAATATTTAAGGTTAAAGTTGAGAAAAAAAAGACTTTGAAAAGTCAAACTGGACATTTAATATGTGACGAAAGGAGTAATAAACAATAGAAAAAACCCTAACCTCTAGCGATTATGGCGACCAAAATAAAACTTCCATTGGATCGTTTTATGCTTTAATTCTTGAATCGTTTGTTTATCTCCTATACATTCTCCTCATTCTATTGTGCGTGTAACTAACCTTCGGGTGTGTTGCGTCTTGGTTTAATCATCAGTTTGCTTCTAGGGTTTTTCAAATGATTTTTAGAGTTAGGGTTTAAACGTTCATATTTTTAATCTCTGTGATCTTTCCATTGTGCTTAGTTGTTTACATTATCATTATTACTTTGTACGTGAACTGTAAGATTGTGCTCAACCGTAACCCTAATTGGGATACTTTGCCTGACCGTTATTCTTTTGCTTCGTTTACTGATCTGTTCGTTGGTTATTGGGTGTTTGGGAGGATCGGTGTATAAGGTCTACATGGTTTAAACATGAAACAAGGTTTTCTTGGTTTGAAAGAAAGGGGTAGAAATCATAGGAAAAAACATTTCTATGGGAATAACTTGATTTCTGCTTATGCCTCAGATGTTTCTGATGGTACGAATGTACCAGTTCAAGGTTTGTCGAGGTTAACAGGATCGGATCAGCCTTTGGAGAGGAGTAAGACAACCCTCTATTGAAAGAAGATTCACATTCAAAAAGAAGAGTCTCGAATGAAACCGGTCGAGTGAGGTCCTCCAATTGGATATCATGCTCATGTTAGACTCGATAGGCAACCCAAGATACGTAAAAAGAAACCTGAATTATTAGCAATAAGAGAAACATCGTCGTCTGAAACTCCTATACCATAAACATTGGACTTATGTATATTAATTCTAAGACTTGAGGCTAAGTAGAAGACCTGAAGAACACGAATAATATTATCTAAGTTGAAGGCACTCCAATCAGTATTAATAACTACGTCATCAGCATAGAAAAGATGAGATATAGTGATTTCAGGAGATCTGAGCTTGGCACCAAAAATAAGAACTGAGCTAACCGCGTTTGAAAGAGCACAGTGAAGACCCCTTAATGAGAATAAATAAGAAAGGCGGGAGGGGATCTCCTTGACTTAGCCCACGTTTAATAGAAAATTTAGAAGTAGGGTTGCCATTAACCAAGACTGAAGCTCGGGACGAATGTAAACAAGCTCTAATCTAAGAACGCCATTTAGAACCAAAGCTGAGACTAAGAAAAACGAAATCCAAGTATTTCTAGCTAACCAAATCAAATGCTTTCTCGAAATCAACTTTGAAAATTAACAACTTTTTCCTCCGTTTTTGAACCAATCAATAACCTCGCTAAGAATGCGCGTAGCGTTAAGTATTTGGTAGAGATACAAACCCTACCAGAGCACATGGCAGTCGATTCTTCAGCTTCAAAGAGCATGAACTTACCAAACATGCATGCCACTTTTTTAATGCCTTTGAACCCAAAGGACATAGAGGAAGACAACTAATCTCAACCCTAATCATGCTGTCTTCAACTTTAAATGAGGGTGAAACGGATTTGATTGAAGAAAAGAGACTCTTCATGCTAATATTTGCTTGGAACGTTGAATAGGTTGCCGCCGAGGGGAATTAAATCCTAATCCATAATACCCAACACATGATGGATTTTCAGATCCATAAAGCCTTCATTCTTTCAAATCGTATACATGTTGCTCATAAAGTCCACGTCTTTTAATTTCACCAAAATTACCTTAGATGAATCATCAATGATAATAAGGTCTTAATCGTTAAGAGAAATAGTACGAACACTATTAGATGAAGATGTTTCCCTAGTCGGTATGGATTTAGCATGGACAATGGATACGAAGGAAGGCTTATGAGGTTGCGTACCAGTGTTTTTGAAGGATGAGGTGTTAGTTAGGGTTAGGCTTAGGCTTAGAGTTTTGTTCTATCATCGACACGTTATGAGTTGTTTGAGATCCAGTAGGGTTATATTTTTAGAATCGAGCTACAGAAAGATACATGTGAAAATTGCCAATCTATATTTGATAACGATCTTACAAAATCAATTTCATCTTTAACTCCTAAAAACGGATGAAACCAAAACGCTTACCCCCCTTTGAAATTTTTTTTGCGATGAATGCATCTACCAAGCGACTGTCTGGAGCACAAACTTTCCAAAGACCCCTTGCATCGATCGAATCAGGGATGCTAAAGACATAAAATGAGTCGCCACTTTTTCCAGATCTTTAAAAACTGGTTCTAATGGGTTTTCTTATAGGGTTTTTGTTGTCGCCACTTTTTAAAAGATCCACGTCCAACCGTTAGAATCTATGTTGTTTGGTGGTTTCCCCATGATTGAATCCCCCCTCCCCACGATAATCCGGTGAAAAATTCAGAGATCCAAAATTTTTGGAGAAATGATGTTGGTCTTTTACGTCACTGAACTAGTCATTAGTAACTTTAGTGGTTAAACTTAATAATCATTTGGACAAAGGACTATGAGTGTTAAAGGTTTTAGAGTTGGGGACTATCTAAGATAAAATAAAAGTCAAAAGACTAAATATGAAAGTCAACTCAAACCAAAGGGACCATCCGTGTAATTTACTCATACTATTATGACAATAAAAGTACACATTTTGTTTTATTGGACGAATACCCGCGCAAGGCAACCGTGTATAACGACAAATAATTATAGTTGTGAAATCGTGATTCTGGTTTGACTCTTGATACAAAACTTACGGGTTTAATTTTTAGTCATTGCGAGAAATAGTTCATGGGCTAGAAACAAAAATATAAAAGTTCAAGGATTAAATAACATTTAAAATATTAATTTAGTTGTAGATGATGTTAGCATTTTTAACCAAGTGTATAATAGTTTGCTAATATTACTCAACTTTAAGCTTTTAAGTTTTAAGAAATACACTTCACTCATTATCAGAGTAACCGTTTAAATTGGTATTGATAGATAAACCGTATTTTTTTTTATATTAACAAACACGTAGAGATTGACCAATATTAAAAACTTACCATTAAAGTTGTAGAGATTATTGCCATTACAAAAGTTAAAGACGCGGACACTTTCATTAATGTCACCATTTCTTTGAGAAAAGAAACTTAATAGGAAAGTAGGGCTATTGATGTAATGAACCCAAATACCTTTTTGTTAATTTATATGAGAGCACGGTGTAGAGGAACAAATAACTGTTATTGGTATTTTTTTTACCGATAGCTAGCCATAATGCACCCCTTACCATGTCATTCTGTAACACCCCCAAAATCGAGTCCAGCAGAAGCATACATTTCGCTGGGGTGCTACTCAGTTGGTATCACAACACAAAGTACAAAGAACGGTTTTTGCTCAACCGTTTAAAATAAATTTCATAATAAAAAAAGCATTATGTTTACAGCATTCCAAAAACAATGCGGAAATAAAGTCCTATAAAAGAAATAAAGCGGTCCCAAATACATCAAAGTCTTCTATGACCATGCCAAGCCATGCCAAAAGCCTCCACAACTAGGCTATCGCCTTAAACCTGAAAATACATGCTAAAAGCGTCAACACAAGATTGGTGAGTTCATAGGTTTATGATAAAGCAGTAAAGATAATGTGAGTTCAATAAAAGTTTTGTGATAATTGTGTCACTCACAATGTCATGATAATAAAGTTTACCTTAAAGTAAAATTAGAAATGTGGACCATGAGCAGGGTATGTGACCATTACAACGAATATAATGCCACACAAAATAAAATAGTCTATTACGCTAGCTCTAAGTTCATGCAACCGAAGCTCGACAGTTCAATGCGCTAACATGTAGCACATAAATAATAATAATAGGGGCCCATAGCGAGTGTTTAACCCAATACACTCGTAATCCGACTTGGTATACGCCCGCATCGACCCGTCTGGCCAACCGAACGGGGGAGTCACCCAAATAGATCTATTTATATCAATCGCGCTTCCTAGCAGGAATTAACGGTTCATGAAGGTGGGCATAATAGTGGGTTCAGGGGCTTAAACTAACTACGCAATAGTTTTGAGAAAATAAAGTATTGGTTGTGGTCCAGAAAATGTGTTGCATGTTTCTTACCCCAAGGTTTGTAAAACAAGTATAGGTAAAGTGGGGCTATAAACTCACATATATTATTTAAACACTTGTGTTCAGAATAAGATAATCCAGTGTGCAATAAGTAAATAAACCATGTTTTCAAGTAAGAACAAGTAATGAGTTTAAGCATAAACAAGCATTGAGTTTAATTAAAAAAAAGCATGTATTCTCCCCCAAAACATTTATAAAACAAGTAAGGTAGGGGCCATGAACTCACCTCAGTATGCAGCAACGCAAAATATCACAACGGTCACAACTGGCATCATGAGCATAACACAACAGTATTGAGAGTACAGACACAATGGTACCGGATCGGCAAAACCTAATATGTATATGGTTATCTTAGAATACGTCTTGTAAAGTAAAAGAGTTTTCAAAAGACAAGTGTCTTAGTTTTCGTGGATTACTCGTATCAATGTCTGTAAAAAGTTTAGTATCAACGTTTCGTGTGGTGGTAAAAAAGCATAGACTAAAGAATACTCACGCCAAAGTATAATATATATCCCAATATATTATAAAGGAAAGTAGTAAAGAATAGTCGAGAAAGTATTGACGAGACTCGTGTCGAGATGATAACGACAAAGGGAGGAGTCGTGGGAGTAATGATTACCTCAAGAAAGTAAGTCAATTGGTAAGTTTCGATATTTACCCCATAATCCCCAATAGTTTGGAAATAATCAATAAAGTTTTGAAAAGGTAATTTAAGTTTTATAAGAAAACTCAAATTAGTATACCACATGGTAAAAGATTACAAGTTACTAAAAACTATGAGTTTCGATTATTGTCGGGTTTCATCAAGATAATCAGTTTTGAAATAAAAGTATAAGTTTAGAAGGTTTTATAAATTTCGGCATGACGCGTCCATTTATACAACTTTCCCAAGTCGTTGCGACTTAAATAGAAATCAATTTCCTCAAAGCAATATTTCCCGACAAGTTTATAATGAGAATAATTGATAATAATAATTGATCCAAACGTTTATAATATATATTAGTTGTCGAGTTTTACAGTTTGTTATTAGTTGAATAACTTTTAGTTTAGCATCTTAGTTCCGGTATGAGTCTAATGAGTCCAATTATTTGTCCAAATAATTCGATACAAGTCCAATGACTTGTCCAAATGATTCGAGTCATAATCTGTTATATTTTGTCCGTTAAGTATATGTTTAGTCCGTATTCAAGTATAAATCCCAAGAGTAACCGAAACGTACCGAGGAACACAAATATCAATGACAATTAGATATGTTATTCAGATGTTCGATACCCGTAAATATTAACACACCTTAAGCAAAATTAACTTAACAAAATTTCAAACAACTAAACGCACACCTTTTAATAACTTATGGGCTTGGAAGCCCACTAACTCAAACCAAAAACACTCATGCGGCTCGTTAGTCCAATAACAACCAAACGCACCCTTCTAAATTTTGACGTCATACTGAATTGGATATTCACCGAACCAAAACAACACCACATTTGGAGCGACCTCGTTGGATTCAAACACACCACGACACAACACAATCGAAATCCCATATACCCAAATTCAAATCTGTAACACCATGCGAACAACCTAAAAAAAGTTTTATACAACCAGACTACTCAACTCACGAAACACTTATAAAAAGTATACACATACGCTTTATTGATGAAAATAAACTTTATTGTTACCTCTTCTTTGTGGCCTTAAACTTGCGAACAATTAACCACTTTGTTACGGCTGCCTGATTCCCTTTGTTAGGGTTTATGTTAATAGACTGTACTAACACACTACACCCAAATCAATATATATCAATTTACTCTTGTGACCATTTCAGTAAACCAAGACAAACAAGCACCCTCGAGGACAGCGAGGTCGAACCAAGAGCAAGCCTAACACCCTACGTAGGTGATTTGGCCGAGACACAACAACTCCCTCTCGGTTAACTCCTTGGAACCGAGGGAAATCAAAACAACTAATATGCCATTATCTTAAAATAAGCCAATTGAAATAAGCGACAATCCAAATCCGAGAACAAAATGAACACAAACAACTCCAAATCCGATCCCTAATCGGGTTTTTCCCGACCCGATTCACAACTCGACCCAAACACCATTTCCAGATTCTTACCACACGAAATCATATATCAAAAACGTTTTTAATCCACGAAAATAGTTATACACTTGTATTATCAAATCCGTTTTTAAGAAAAACAATAATAAAATTGGATTTAAGTTTTAACATACCACAAGGACGTACGAGCGAAAGAGATGAGAAGTGGTGAGGTGGTGGAGCTCAAAACACGAACCAAAAATGAACCCAATCAAAACCTATATGTGACTCTAAATTGAAACCCACGAAGCTCTAACCATCTTTTTCCATTGTGTCTTGGTGGCGGTTGTGGTGGTGTTTAACGAATCAAAGACCACAAGCAAATCAACCAAACGACCTTTAAAACCTTCGATCTTCATTTATCTTGACTCAAAACAGAAAAAGATGTGGCGGTTGGCGGTGGTGTCGCGGCGGTGAAGTGCCAAAAACAACCCAAACGTGCTCCTCACGTTCTCAAATGCTCCAGAAATGGTATAAAGGCTTCGATCTACGTGTTTGGCAAAAAGATTAATGATCGGTGGTTGGCCGGAATCTGGCTGGAGCACCGGTGACGGTGCCGGAAACCTAGAGAGAGGAGAGGGAGTGAAAATGTGTGTACGAATAATAAGGAGAAACCCTAATTTCACCTCTTTTATACCCCACGAGGGATTAAAAGTGTAATTATCTAGGGACAGTGGCGACAGTGAAAATTAGGTTCAGGGACCATAACTGTAATTTGTTGTATCTTTGTCAATATGTGGTTCGGGACACGTTTAGGCTAGTAAACGGTTGATTTTAGTCACGAGAATTATACCATTGCGCTCAGAATAATTTTTCCACAAAAAATGAGTATTTACACGACTATTTTCTCATAAATAGTATAAAATCACATTAAAAATATTTGTTGAGTTACGGTTGTGCCGGTACGCATTGTGGGCGGTTTTTACGTTTCACGAGATACCTTCTCGTTTTCGATTCAAATAAGTTCGGAAAGGTCCGTAAGTGAAACTTAGGGAATAATCAATATAATTTAGTATTAACGATCAGTCTGGAGAATTACGGGTGGTTATAGTCTACCCTCCTTAATGCGAAATCCGTCCCGGATTTCAGTTTATGTTATCGGATAAAAAGGTGTCTGGGAAGAGATGTTGGTACTCACAACAGATTTGGGTCTTACTAGTAGGTTTAAAGGTTTCTCCTTGTTTGGGGGAGGGTACCTAGGTTGTCTGCCCTTGGTTTTCCCCTATTTTGTGATTTGGTGAGTTACAATGATTCCTGAAGTAAGTTTAATAGGATGAAAGTTCTAGCCATTGCTTCACGATATTTCACAACCTTGTTAGTGTGGGCACCTTAAATTTTCTCGGTCCTACTCCCAGCTATGGTCTATTCCCTAGTGGCACGAAGTTTCAACATCTTTTGATTGAGAGTGGTAAAATGGGATGATGATCGGTTTTCAAGGTTTGATCCAGAGTTGTATGTTTTTCCTTTTCATAGGATTTGATGAAAATCTATTTCGAAAACTTTATTTGAGTAGGTATTTATACGAATTTGACCAAAATAACTTTCCAAGTATTACACATTTTTTTGTTAGGGATTAATAGGTACGTAGGGTGGCACGGTTTCAGAAGATTTAAAATTTTGTAAAATGGGTTCTTAATCATGGTGAGGATAGGATAATTTTCACAAAAATTGACGTCTGACATTCCTTAACAAAAGTTTGATAAACTTTGAGCAGAAGAATTTAACGCATTAAAATGAGTGTTTCAGAAGGATATCACTACGAGTTTTACGATTGTTGTAACCGCGGTTTCAAAAGAAATCCTTAAAAGTGAAGACGTCACGGAAAAGCATGTTATCAGGTATGTATGTCTACACAAATTTTAGGTGCCTAAGGGCGAAGTCTAGTTGTTAAGGCTGAGTAGGGTTCCATGTTTAATATCAGACAAAGTTCATAACCCCTAGTATTCAGCTTACTTTGGCAGTACCAAAAGACTGTATAAACTAATTTTTAATGAAGTAAATAGTTCTCAGGGTGGGTTCATAATAGTTTATAAAACGATTTTTAAAACAGTTTATAGAGTAAAGAGGAAACAATTTATTATTTGCAAAATAATAGCAAACTGCAGTTTAGTTTGTGATATAATAGCAAGGAAACAATTTGGTTTTTAAAATAACTTGTGAAATGATTTGTAAAACAGTTTATAGAACGAGAACCATTCATTGTTTACAAAATAGTTGTAACGTCGAAATTTTGATTTCATAAAGTAGCAGTAAAACATTTGTAGGGTGATCGCAATATGGTCTGTAGAATAATCGAAAACAGTTTGTATGGTATTAGCGACATGATTTATTATTTTATGAGAGGGTAGAAAATATAACTGATATTCCCGAGAGACGAGTGAAGGATCTGGTGTCTGTTTCAAAGAACGCGGTTCAGGTTACTCCTTAAAGTCTTAAAGTTTTGTTGGGCGTAGAATCTCTGCCGAATGGGAAGTTTAGCAAGTTCGGATTACGACTATGAAGGAGGATGTTGATTGCTACTAGCAATCAGTTGGCTGTCTCAGTAGTGTACTTAGTACTTAACGCGGAAAGTACAACATTGACTGAACAACTTCGATTGAACAACATCGATTGGGCACAAGGCTTTGGGTAGAGGCGACTGTAACAAGACCACAACAAAACAAGGCCGAATAACAAATCCGAATCCGGAATGAGGTCCAAAATCACAAAATCCAGCGATCCAAATTCAAACCTAGCTAAAATCAAATCCAAACGTAATTAAAATCAAATTCAAACGTTCCATGCGCTTATTACAATTTCAAGGAGTTACAAATAAGCAACTCGGATTCAAACGGTGTCAATCGGGTCCAATCCGACCCGATGCAAACTACGGTCAGACCGCGACAAATAGAAATTCCATATAAATGGAGAAGTATAGCAGTGTCGGGTGTATTACGGTTCATAAGGTGTTGTGATGCCAGTGTGTTGTGTGTAGATGTGAATTTTCATGTTAGGCAATGATTTTGTGCACACACAGAAATTCTGAAACTTTCAGAAGTCAAGTAGAAAATCAATATAGACATAATTCTAGTATAACTACTCTCAGTATCACAAAATTTACCTCTGAGTCAGACATAGGTGATCAGGCTATGTCCTACTGTCCTTGGTTGAATATAGGTGATCAGTCTATATTCCACCGAGGTTCAATAAATTTTGAAATACTTAGGTCTGTTACACCAGTAATATATCTCTTACTTTAAAAGAAAATATTATATCATAAGTAAGGCAGCAGGCTTGGCAAGCAGGCAGGTGGCGGTCATAGGGTCAAGTTTTTGTAAAAGTAGTTATAGTCTAGGTATTAAAAATACCCATTTCTCTATAACCAAGGCTCTGATACCAATCTGTAACACCCCCAAAATCGGGTCCAGCGAAAGCATACATGTCACCGGGGTGCTACTCAGTTGGTATCACAACACAAAGTACAAAGAACGGTTTTTGCTCAACCGTTTAAAAGAAATTTCATAATAAAAAAAGCATTATGTTTACAGTATTCCAAAAACAATGCGGAAATAAATGCCCATAAAGGAAATAAAGCGGTCCCAAACACATCAGAGTCTTCTATGACCATGCCATGCCATGCCAAAAGCCTCCAAAACTAGGCTATCGCCTTAAACCTGAAAATACATGCTAAAATCGTCAACACGAGGTTGGTGAGTTCATAGGTTTATGATAAAGCAGTAAAGATAATGTGAGTTCAATAAAAGTTTTGTGATCATTGTCTCACTCATAATGTCATGATAATAAAGTTTACCTTAAAGCAAAATTAGAAATGTGGACCATGAGTAGGGTATGTGACCATTACAATGAATATAATGCCACACAAAATAAAATAGTCTATTATGCTAGCTCTAAGTTCATGCAACCGAAGCTCGACAGTTCAATGCGCTAACATGTAGCACATAAATAATAATAATAGGGGCCCATAGCGAGTGTTTAACCCAATACACTCGTAATCCGACTTGGTATACGCCCGCATCGACCCGTCTGGCCAACCGAACGGGGGAGTCACCCAAATAGATCTATTTATATCAATCGCGCTTCCTAGCAGGAATTAACGATTCATGAAGGTGGGCATAACAGTGTGTTCAGGGCTTAAGCTAACTATGCAATAGTTTTGAGAAAATAAAGTATTGGTTGTAGTCCAGAAAATGTGTTGCATGTTTCTCACCCCAAGGTTTGTAAAACAAGTATAGGTAAAGTGGGGCTATAAACTCACATATATTATTTAAACACTTGTGTTAAGAATAAGATAATCCATTGTGCAATAAGTAAATAAACCATGTTTTCAAGTAAGAACAAGTAATGATTTTAAGCATAAACAAGCATTGAGTTTAATTAAAAACGAGCATGTATTCTCCCCCAAAACATTTATAAAACAAGTAAGGTAGGGGCCATGAACTCACCTCAGTATGCTGCAACGAAAAATATCACAATGGTCACAACTAGCATCAAGAGCAAAATACAACGGTATCGAGAGTACAGGCACAACGGTACCAGATCGGCACAACCTAATACGTATATGGTTATCTTAGAATACGTCTTGTAAAGAAAAAGAGTTTTCAAAAGACAGGCGTCTTAGTTTTCGTAGATTAATCGTATCTATGTCTGTAAAAAGTTTAGTATCAACGTTTCGTGTGGTGGTAAGAAAGCATAGACTCAAGAATACTCACGCCAAAGTATAATATATATCCCAATATATTATAAAGGAAAGTAGTAAAGAATAGTCGAGAAAGTATTGACGAGACTTGATTCGAGATGATAACGACAAAGGGAGGAATCGAGGGAGTAATGATTACCTCAAGAAAGTAAGTCAATTGGTAAGTTTCGGTATTTACCCCATAATACCCAATAGTTTGGAAATAATCAATAAAGTTTTGAAAAGGTAATTTAAGTTTTATAAGAAAACTCAAATTAGTATAACACATGGTAAAAGTTTACAAGTTACTAAAAACTATGAGTTTCGATTATTGTCGGGTTTCATCAAGATAAACAGTTTCGAAATAAAAGTATAAGTTTAGAAGGTTTTATAAATTTCGGCATGACGCGTCCATTTATACAACTTTCCAAAGTCGTTGCGACTTAAATAGAAATTAATTTCCTAAAAGCAATATTTCCTGACAAGTTTAATTGATAATAATAATTGATCCCACTGCTTAGAATATATATTAGTTATCGAGTTGTACAGTTTGTTATTAGTTGAATAAATTTTAGCTTAGCATCTTAGTTCCTGTATGAGTCTAATGAGTCAAATAATTTGTCCAAATGATTCGATACAAGTCCAATGATTTGTCCAAATGATTCGAGTCATAATCTGTTATATTTTGTCCGTTAAGTATATGTTTAGTCCGTATTCAATTATAAATCCCAAGAGTAACCGAAACGTACCAAGGAACACAAATGTCAGTGACAATTAGATATGTTATTCCGATGTTCGATACCCATAAATATTAACACAAGTTAAGTAAAATTAACTTAACAAAATTTCAAACAACTAAATGCACACCTTTTAATAACTTATGGGCTTGCAAGCCCATTAACTCAAACCAAACACGCTCATACGGCTCGTTAGTCCAATAGCAACTAAACGCACCCTTCTAAATTTTGACGTCATACCGAATTGGATATTCATCGAACCAAAACAACACCACATTTGTGGTGACCTCGTCGGATTCAAAAACACCACGACGCAACATAATCGAAATCCCATATACCCAAATTCAAATCTGTAACACCATGCAAACAACCTAAAAAAAGTTTTATACAACCAGACTACTCAACTCATGAAACACTTATAAAAAGTATACACATACGCTTTATTGATGGAAATAAACTTGATTGTTACCTCTTCTTTGTGGCCTTGAACTTGCGAAAAATTAACCACTTTGTTACGGCTGCCTATTTCCCTTTGTTAGGGTTTATGTTAATAGACTGTACTAACACACTACACCCCAATCAATATATATCAATTTACTCTTGTGACCATTTCACTAAACCAAGACAAACAAGCACCCTCGAGGACAGCGAGGTCGAACCAAGAGCAAGCCTAACACCCTACGTGGGTGATTTGGCCGAGACACAACAACACCCTCTCGGTTAACTCCTTGCAACCGAGGGAAATCAAAACAACTAATATGCCATTATCTTAAAATAAGCCAACTAAAATAAGCAACAATCCAAATCCGAGAAAAAAATGAACACAAACAGCTCCAAATCCAATCCCTAATCGGGTTTTTCCCGACCCGATTCACAACTCGACCCAAACACCATTTCCAGATTCTTACCACACGAAATCATATATCAAAAACGTTTTTAATCCACGAAAATAGTTATACACTTGTATTATCAAATCAGTTTTTAAGAAAAACAATAATAAAATTGGATTTAAGTTTTAACATACTACAAGGACGTATGAGCGAAAGAGATGAAAAGTGGTGAGGCGGTGGAGCTCAAAACACGAACCAAAAATGAACCCAATCAAAACCTATATGTGACTCTAAATTGACACCCATGAAGCTCTAACCATCTTTTTCAATTGTGTCTTGGTGGCGGCTGTGGTGGTGTTTAACGAATCAAAGAACACGAGCAAATGAACCAAACGACCTTTAAAACCTTCAATCTTCATTTATCTTTACTCAAAACAGAAAAAGAGGCAGTGGTTGGCGGTGGTGTCACGGCGGTGAAGCGCCAAAAACAACCCAAACGTGCTCCTCACGTTCTCAAATGCTCCAGAAATGGTATAAAGGCTTTGATCTACGTGTTTGGCTAAAAGATTGATGATCGGAGGTTGGCCAGAATCTGGCTGGAGCACCGGTGACGGCGCCTGAAACCTAGAGAGAGGAGAGGGAGTGGAAATGTGTGTATGAATAATAATGAGAAACCCTAATTTCACCTCTTTTATACCCCACGAGGGATTAAAAGTGTAATTATCTAGGGACAGGGGCGGCAGTGAAAATTAGGTTCAGGGACCATAACTGTAATTTGTTGTGCCTTTGTCAATATGTGGTTCGGGACACGTTTAGGCTAGTAAACGGTTGATTTAAGTCACGAAAATTACACCATTGCGCTCAGAATAATTTTTCCACGAAAAATGGGTATTTACACGACTATTTTCTCATAAATAGTTTAAAATCACATTAAAAATATTTGTCGAGTTACGGTTGTGTCGGTACGCGTTGTGGGCGGTTTTCACGTTTCACGAGATACCTTCTCGTTTTTTATTCAAATAAGTTCGGAAAGGTCCGAAAGTGAAACTTAGGGAATAATAAATATAATTTAGTATTAACAATCTGTCTGGAAAATTACGGGTCTTTACACATTCGTCTCTCGCCATTTGAATCACCTATCGATCTTGGTTTTTCATTCATTTTTTTTTATGAAGTGTTTTGTGACACCTACATGCACCAATGACAGTTATTGGGTGTTATTGCTAGGGAGGGTTTTTAGTTATTGTGGTGTTATTGTTAGGATGATGAAATAGCGCTAAGGTGGCACACCTATAATAGTTACTGGTGTGCTCCTTCACCTGGCTCTGTAAGACCGAAACACATCCACTAATCCACTTTCCAATCATTTATTTATACTCATCATCAACATGGCACAAACTCTCTCAAAACACAAGCTTACCATTCTTACCCTGTTATTCTCATTTCTAGTTCTAGTATAATCCCATCAATTTTCAATAAGATTGTCACAAAAATCATTTGATTTCATGAAAGTAAAGTTGAACCACGTCCACTTCTACTTCCATAACATAGTCGGTAGGGATATTTTATATGGAAGGATGATCTAGATCTCTAGCTCCGTATAAGCTCTTCTCCTGGACCTTCAACACCTCAAAGTTCTTCTCTAAGACCTTCAACACATCCAAGTTCTTCTCCAGGACCTTCTGTATACGCATCTAAAGCGTGCTCAAATTGCATGGTATTCGCTTTAAAGATAAAGATAGTGGAGGTGAGACTAGAAATGGAAAGGCATCCCAAGGACTACGCATGACAGTCAGTTGCAATTCTTCATGAGCTTTTAAATGACATGGAAAACCTTCGTGTGGATTAGTTTTTCATTTAGCCATCATTTAAATTTGTACTTAACTATACGCTATTTTCCTAATCAAATAAACACAGGCTGTTTATTTTAATGTGTTAATTAATGTTTAAATGTTTCTCAATTTGGAATATAATTCGTATGTTTTAGTTATTTGTTATGGTTTAACACCGTTCGATTTAGTCCTCCTTTCAAGTTAATTTGATAACTGGTTGCGGGAACAATTCATGAACAGTATTGACGACATAGTTGTAATTGTTGTTCCCTTAACACGCTTAGAGTTAACTAAAAAGTTAATCTATTTGTGTTTATGACTGATACGATGTATTTGATTAATTACAAGTTATAAGTAAAATGAAAATATAAAAACACAATGTTTTTTAACGTTTAAATTCTTATTAGAAATCAATCAAAGAATCTATTACCCAAGTGTTTTGCGGAACAAACACTTGGGATTGAATAGACAAGGTAAAGTTCAACACGATAAAGTTCAACAGATTCCTTCAGGTTAGCATAGTGAACTGCAGCTTCACAATGTTGGTCAAAGATGTCTTTAGTGAGCCCTTGAAAGAGAGCATTGTTGGCCTTATTCAAGAACTTGACCAATTGTCTTTCAGTGAGAGGAAGAATGTTGTCATACTTCCTGAGATTGGCTGGGCAGGATGATTCAGAGTCCAAAGAATGATTAGCCTGAGAAGCCGATTCTTCACCATGTGGAGGAGAAGACTGATGCGATTGTTCAGTGGGTTGTGCATCAGTGTCCATACCATCACCTGCCTCAAACATTTCTTCCTCACTGTCAATACTGAGCTCTTCATCAGAAAAGAGAACAGCCTGAATATCCGCCATGGATTGAATCTGTAACTGGTTTTGGCCAGGTCCTGACCCTGCCATAATAACTGAGTGGGTTTGCTCAACCTGGCGTTTGGGGTCAGTTCCCAAGGGAATGGATCCGCCTTGAGGGGGTTGTGGTTCCATATCAGCGGGTGGTTGCATGCCCCCTGAGTCTTTGTCCCCATGTGCGCCTTCAAGCACTGATGGGTGTTTTTCAGTACTATCACTAGGCACACTTTGTGATTGTTGATGGACCCCCTTCCTATCAGGGTTGTACTGCCCTTTTGGGGATTTAGGGTCCTTGACTCCCTGAGACCCTGAGTGTGATTTCTCAGGGCCGTAAACAGGATGTGATTGGGTGTGGGTCCCCTTCTCAATAGAGTAGTGCTGCCCTACCGAGGATTCAGGACCCTTTTCTCCCTCAGGCACTGATTGTGATTTGTCAGTGCCTTCATCGGGATGTGATTGGGTGGAGGTTCCTGACCCTAGTGACTTGTGTATGTCAGTAGAGCCATGAGGAAAATGGGGTTTGCCCGAGGACACTGAGGATGATTTATTAGTGACCTCCGTTGGCGTTTGTTTTAGGGTCAAGAGGGTCTCAATGATGGGTGTCTCTGAGGTCTTGGCCATTGTTTCCCCTTCTGAGGGTTCTGAGGCAGAAGATCCAAGGGCGAGTGATTTGGGTTTAACCACCTTCTTGGTCCCTGCCTTCTTTTTCTTCTTCTCCAGCTTTTCAGGATAAGGGATGGGTGAGATTGCTTTGTCACCCTGAATGACTACCAACATGTAGTTGGTCAGGGCGACTGGTTGTACCTCTGTTATGCCACTGGTATAATTGGCCTTGTGTAGGACGTCAGGTTTAGATCCTTGAGCGTCAGGCCTAATATAATCAGGGCCAAGTAAGTCCTGAAGCACACAGGAAATGAACCTAGGGTAAGACATGTGTCTTTGCCTAGATTTTCCTGAGAGCTTGGCAACGAGGTCACGGAAGATTATTCCTCCGATGTCAATTTTTCTACCCTCCAGGAAACAGAACACCATCAATTGTTGTGATGAGTTCAATTGCTCCGTGGAGGATTTATTCCCTCTAAGGACCTGAATGATAAAAGTCATCAGGATCCTCCAGATGGGAGAGAACCAAGTCTTGATTATTGGTGCCTTGGCCAATAATGAACCTGGGGCCACATCAGGTTGTTTGGGGTCATGTGGCCCTAGAAAAAGCAATTCTGCTTTCACTTCTTGGTCAGTGGGATTGGGCGCAAAATTCTCAGCGAAATCAAGACCAATGGCCTTGATGAAGGTTTTGTAATCAAGGGAGAGGGTCCTTCTCCCATTCATCACTGAGGAAGTGATTATAGAGTCTTTGGTGTCCTCAGGGCTGGTTGCCACTGCTGTACACCAAAATTCCCTCAAATAGTCATGGTATATAACTGAGGGGGTCTTTGTAAATGCCGTAGCAAGAAAGCAGTTTTGTAGATACTTAACTACATTCTTGTACGCCCAAAACTTTTGGGGATAGGCAAAATTACCTACCACATTGTTCTTGGTCATGTGTACGCCCTTAATGAGGAATTCCACATTAGGGGTGTATGTAATAGCATTAGAAGAAGCCATTTTTGTTGGGTAATTCTGGGTAAAAAAGATGGTTGGGGTTTCTAAAAGCTAATAACACACACACAAAATTTTGTTTTGAAAGAAAAAGGGCAAGAATTTGCTTAGAATTTTCTAAAAAACGTGTGTGTGTTTTTTGTTTGGGGGGTATTTATAAGGAAGTGAAGTGGAGGGTATTTTAGGCATTAAGCGGTTTAATTTCTCAAAAGATATTTTTTGAAAACCGTTTTGAATAAAACTTTTGGGATCCGCATTAAATGCTTAACCACTCCACTATCCCTGTTTTGAGCAACTGTTAAGGCAAACAGTTGTGCCGTATGCAAAAAGTATAACTTGCAGAGTTGAGTCATCACATATCTGTTATGTGATTGGAGAGGCATTAAATGCCAAGTGGGAATGTGGTGGCCCATGAGGTGCATGCCAGAAAGGCAAAAGAACAAATATTCTTATATTAAATAAGAATTTAGTTACCAACCTCGGACATTTACTAACTAGATACTTAGAGCATTTAAATTAGCATTGAATGTCACTTGAGGGCCCTGAATGACTCTTCATTCAGTGACCCTGATTGTTCAGGACTTAGGTTTAGTTCCTGAGGTACAAGGGTTCAGGTTAGGTTATCCTGCTTGTTCAGGGACTTGTGTTTAGTTCCTGAAGTTCAGGGAAGGTGATTCAGTGATCTTTTTCACTGAGGAACACATTGAGTCAGGGACCTGGGGTTTTCAGAATTTACACTTAGTTGGATGGACTTAATCAGTGGACTGAATCTCAATATCCAACATTCCTAATTCAGCTTTCAGTCTTGTGAAAGTTGGTTCATCAAATGGTTTGGTGAATATATCAGCTAGCTGATATACAGTAGGAATGAAGTGTAATTCAATGTCACCATTCATGACATGGTCCCTGATGAAATGATATCTAATATCAATGTGTTTTGTTCTCTGATGAAGAACAGGGTTGTTTGAGATGGCAATTGCACTTGTGTTATCTCAAAAGATGGGAACCATCTTGTACTGAATTCCATAGTCACTGAGTTGACTTTTCATCCAGAGTACATTTGCACAACAACTTGCTGCTGCAACATATTCAGCTTCAGCTGAGGACATGGCAACTGATTGTTGCTTCTTAGCACTCCAACAGACTACTTTCCCACCAAGGATTTGGCAGGAGCCTGAGGTACTTTTTCTGTCCATGTTGCATCCAGCATAGTCAGATTCTGAGTATCCTTTGAGATCAAAGCCTGAACATTTTGGATAGTATAATCCAAGGTTTGGAGTACCTTTCAGGTACCTGAGTATCCTTTTCACAGTTGTGAGATGAGATTCTCTTGGGTCAAATTGATATCTGACACATAAGCACACTGAGAATTGGATGTCAGGCCTTGATGCAAGTAGATACATCAGTGATCCTATCATTCCTCTGAAGAGAGTTTGATTCACTGGTTTACCAGTAAGGTCAGGACCAAGGTTGTTTGGTGGTACCATGGGAGTTTTGACTGAGGCACAGTCACTGAGCTCATACTTCTTAAGTAGGCTCCTGACATACTTCTTGTGGAAAACTAGAAGGGGGGGTTGAATAGTTTTACGTCTTTTTAATTTATTATGAAAACTTTGTTTACTTTTAAAAACTTAGATTCGAATTTATGTGAATTCAACTCTTGAACAATATGAAAAAATATAATTAAATCTAAATTAACAATGCAAGTAAAGTAATGAAAAGATAGAGATGGAAAGATCGAACCGTGAGACAAAGGATTTATAGTGGTTCGGCTACAAGGACACCTTCCTTGCCCTACTCCACTCCTCGAGCACCTAACTCGAGAGTTTTCTTCACTATGTCAACAAGTTCCCTTATGGCGGAGAAAACCTTACACAACTTTCGCTTACACCAATTTTACGACACAAAGCTAAATGTCGAGTTCTAATCGTAGCTAGAACCAATCTCATAACTTCAATCACAACTTCTTCACGACTTCTTCACAACTTCTTCACAACTTTTTCACAACGGCTTCACAACTACTTCACAACGGCTTCACAACTACTTCACGACCTAGCACTACTTATATACTCTTCTACTTCTTCACACCTTCACTACTTACACACCTTAACTTCTTCACAACTTCACTACTTACACACTAATCTAGCCTAAACAATTATGCTCACACCTATCTAACAAATATACACAACTTATACAAATGAATGAATGATTTACAATTTTGATACACCAACAACTTGGATGGAAGAGATACACCAAGTTGTAATACTTCTTGTCTTGAAGGATAGAAGTATTCTTCTCTTGCACTTGAGAGGTTGAAGCTTTGGATCACTTGAAACAAAAGCTTATAATTATATGATCAAAGGGTTTTTGAAGATATGAAATGAGATCTAAATCAGAAAGTTTTTAGTGCAAAAGGTGAGGAAAAAGTCCAGGAATGAACCAGTATTTATAGGCAAAGCTGGGGACTAGAGGAGCGTGGCCGGTCCCGTTAATTAGGGTGCTGGTCCCCTTAATTATTAAGGGGGCCGCCTGCTTAATTAAGGGGACCGCCCCTTATATCCGTTGCCCAGCTTTGTCTTTTTGTGGGAAAGGTTTTTCTGAAATATTTTTGCCATTTTTGGTTGAAAATTTGAATTCATAAATTTATTATGGATTAAACATTTTCCTTTAATTTCCAAAAATGATTTTGTAAAAGATATAAAATGTTTGTGTCATTTTATAAAAAATCTAGTGATTAAGAAAAAGTTCCTTTGATCATATAATGCATTAGGCATTTGTTTATTCATACCTTAAGTGATTAAGTTGTTAAAATAGATATTTACAACTAAATACTTGTTTACGTCATAATCTTTCGTTTAATGATTTTACATTTTGTGATTATCAAAACGTAGAGGTATCGAAAAATATTAATAACGTTTTTAGGCATTATTTATATCAACAATCTCCCCCTTTTTGATGATTACAAAATCTAAACTCATTAAATTAAAAAATTAATTTTTAGACAAGTATTTAGTGAGTTTATCTCTACTTCTCCCCCTTTTTGTAGAATCAAAAAGGTTATGCCGACAAGTTTCAAGAATGAAGTTTGACGGGAATAGAGCTCCCCCTTGATGTGTGCTCCCCCTCGTTCGAGGGCACCAAGGAGTCGAGCTATGGAAATCTTGCAAGAAAAATATTAGAAGTACAAGCATACATAGCAAAATATGGAATATAAAAACAACAATCATGGCAAACAAATATTAAGAACACATAGCAAGACATTCATTAATTTAAAGTGATTATGTGAAACACATAATCATTGCAACGACATTTAGTATGCTTGAAACATATAACAAGAAAAATGTCCTAAATTGCCAAAGAGAGCTTTCGGACTTGCTTGCGACACGAAAGCTTGGAAAATAAGAAACATAAGCATATAGTATGCTTAGATGGTTGATGGTAGAGTGTTTGGGATGGAATTGGTTGAGTGAGGGTAAGAATTTTGGATTAATAGAGGTATATTTTTGGAGGTGGAGAGTTTGGAGGTAGAGAGTTTGGAGCGGAGTAGGTTGATTGAGGGTTAGAGTGTTGTGCTAGTGGAGGTGTTGTGCTAGAGTTTGGAGTGGAGGTGTTGGATGAGATCTAGTGATAAAATACTTAATCCAAGTGAAATGTTCATTTAAGGCAATGATTCATTTTTGGAGAAGGATACGACAAGGACAATAGTTGACATGATTATCAACTTGATTCAAGTTGTGGGGGTGAGGTAAGCAATTTGAGTATGAGGATGGAGGATCGAGGTTGGCCCTTGTTGTGTTGTGCGAGGTGTATAGCAAGGAGATCACAAAGGTCATGGATTTGGTTTATATCTTCACGGAACCTTTCCTTTTCCGTGAGAATGTGGATTTGATCATTTGGTGGAAGTGGATAAAATTTGAGTGTGTAGTTGGAAGTAAACTTGGATGTTTGACCAATATGATGAGGGTTTTGAAGGGTTTCATTGAGATTAGTTTGAGGTTGAGATGTGTAGTTTGGAACGAAGGTGGAGGTTGAGGTTATTTTGTGATGAAGGAGGGCTAGAAGGGAGTTGATCCATTCTTGCGTTGAGCAAGGTGTAAGGCAAGAAGAGCACAAAGCTCATGGGCTTCTTTAAGTTCTTCAATGAACTTCAAGTGTTATTTGGGATGGATGTTTGGATATGCAACATAGAAGAAGCATGTGAGTTGGTAGGAAGTGGTGGTGATACTTTTGGTGATGGAGACATTTTTGAGTTTGGGTAATCATTAATGGATGAAGATGAAGGCACGGAAGAAAAGGATATTTCATGAGTGGAGGGTGTTTTGGATGGTGCATTGGTAGGTGAAACATGATGTGAGGTGTTGGTGATGAAATTAGGATTGTTATTTCGAGATTGAGCATGTTCTTCATAAGAATTATTTGGGTGAGATGATGATGTATTTTTGTGAGCAAAAATGGATGGTTGGTTATTATGATGAGGTTTGTGAAAGGATTCGTTGGAATGAGCTTGAGGATTGGGAGTATAATTGGGAACAAATGTGGGTGGAGGTGTTGGTTGTTTAGCCACATCATTTGTTGAGATGGACTTGTTTCGGGGGTTTGGTTTTCTTCTCCAAACGGGTTTTTCAGTCATCCTTGCTAACCTTGAGGGTTTTGGTTTTGGTTTGATGGGAGATGGCATGATGAGATGATGGAAGATTATGAGGAATGGGAGTGTTTATAGTGTAGGATTGATGGGATTAAGGAATGGATAAAATTTATTGGATGGATTGGAATAAGATATGTTTGTGAATTTTGGGAAGTGTAGGATGAAATGGGCTAAAGGAATGGATAAAATTTGTTGGATGGATTGGAATGAGATATGTTTGTGAATTTTGGGAAGTATATGATGAAATGGGCTAAAAAGCAGAAAAGTTTCTGTAAACCCCGACCATCAGATGACCTGTCCCCTTAAATAGGGGCCGGTCCCCTTAAATATTAAGGGGGGCGCCTTATGATTTAAGGGGGCTGCCCATCATGAGGTCTCCAGGTTACTGGAAATGGGTTTTTGGCAGAAAATTGTAGAAAGGGTTGTGTTTTTGGGTTTAGTTTCAAGCAAGTCCAACTCTTTGAGGCAATTAAGCATGTAATAGATATTTATGCAAAACATGTTAATTAAAGAGATTAAGCAAACAAGTAATTTCATCTAGCATGTAAACATACTCATCAAGCAAGTAATATATATGGACTAGGAAACAATAAACTACACCAAGTATTTTCTTAATTATATGTAAGTAGGAAGATTAATGAACTATTTGATGGATCCTAATGTGTGCCTATGTGCAATAAATGGGAACTTAAGATAGCATGGACTTCTAGACTTGTTACAAACAAAATTGTTAGGAACACGTTTTGTAATTTATCAAGTCTTAGCCATTTCCGATAAGATGTTGCTCAATATGGATTCTATATTAGTGAATTAGAGGCGCGGTCCATTAGGAGTCCATGGGCCGGCCATTTTGTAATTATTCTTCTAGAAGCACCTAAGCACATATCGCCCTAATTTGTGCCTATAAATAGAAGGCTTAGGTTCTCATTTTACTTGTTGGTTTTCATATTGTATGCGTAAGCTCTGTCCTTGAATCGTTCGAATGAAAATCATCCATCTTCTCTTCATCTCTTATTCTCTCTATTAGCTTATTTACTTATTCTCTATTTGTAGCTTATACATAAGTAGTGGTACGTGTTGTTTAGCTTATTTACGTGGTTGTATTCGAGTTAAATAGGACCTACAAGTGGTATCATTCGCCTAAGATAGCTAAGGTGTGTTTAAGAGTAGATTACATCGTTGATTATTAGTTTTTACGTTTGGTTTTAAAAATTTCGTGTAGTTTTGTGAGTTTTTTTTGGTCGTTGTTCATCTTTCACTCGTATTTCACTTAATCTACACCAAAAACCCGTGTTTTCTACGTTAAAAGTTACTAACCTAGTCGTATTTTTGTAGCTTTAATCATTAGAAATAAAAAACAATCGAAAATCCATCATTTTCATTAGCTTTAAGCATAATCCGAACATTTAGGAGTGAAAAAGTTGGTGAAAAGAAGGTTAGATTTCGACAGAAGAGGTTTATCGCAATCGGGCTTGAAATTCGACAAAAGAGGGTTTATCGCAAAAGAGTTCAGCAATTTCGACAAAAGAGGGTTTATCGCAATTCACGGTCTATCGCTATCCACAGAATTATCGCAATTGTCAGCCTTCAGTTTTATCGGATTTGGAACTCAGTATTTTCTAGCTTGTATAAGTTAGTGAAAATACTTCGACTTTGCTTTAATTCTCACCTCTTGTATAAGAGTTGAGAAAGTGATCGAAATTGTAATTTTGATAATTTATCGAAATTGCTAAAATCTTTCGCAATTCAGTTAATTTATCGAATTGCCTTTCTTATCGCAATTAAGATAATTTATCGCAAATTGCCAAAATTTTCGCAATTCCAATATTTATCGCAATTACCATTTTATTGCAATTGGTGTAAACAGTGTTATCGCAATTGGTGAACAGTGTTATCGCAATTGAACAAAATTTCACTTAACCAAAACCAAACTTCAAAACTCTTAAATCACATCTTAATTATCTCAAGATCCAACAAACACAAGGATGTCTCAACC
Source organism: Artemisia tridentata subsp. tridentata (assembly GCA_021014915.2). Classification (NCBI taxonomy): domain Eukaryota; kingdom Viridiplantae; phylum Streptophyta; class Magnoliopsida; order Asterales; family Asteraceae; genus Artemisia; species Artemisia tridentata. The sequence continues at coordinate 337,303,445 of CP139505.1, read as the reverse complement.
ACCACACTTCAATTACTACTACCAGCTACAGCAATATCCACAACAACAGCAATTTCATCCTCAATATCAACAACAACAAGCATTCATGCAACAGCATCAATTTCTCCCTCCACAACATGTACCCCCACAACAAATCATGCAACAAAATCAAATGCAGAATTATCAACCTCCCTCCAGAGAACCACATTGGTTTACTAAGATGTGTGAAGCAATCAGTAGTCAGCAATCCCGACATGAGGCTGGAAATCAGGATACTCCACCCATGCTGACACCAGGAAACTACGTACAATGGTCTAGTCGATTCCTACGTTTCATTGAACTCAGAAAGCCTCATGGGAAATATCTCAAGCAGGTTATCATTGAAGGACCTTTTCCACTTCCCAAAAATCATGTTCAGGGTGATACAAATAGAGAAGCAACATCAACTCCCGTTCCTGTCTCTCAATATACCGTTGAACAAACCTTGCAACAAGAGGCAAATGAGCTGGCAATGTCTTATATACTTCAAGGAATTCCAAACCCAATTTTCCGAAGTATTGATGCTCAGAAGACTGCCAAAGACATGTGGGAACATGTGCATCTCCTCATGGAAGGCACTGAGTTGAATCAAGAAGATCTTGAATCCAAGCTTTACATGGAATACACTCATTTTATCATGGAACCAGGGGAATCAATAGAATCGTACTACCACCGTTTCACAAATATCATCAATGACTTGGACCGTCACGACATCAAGTTACCAAAGATTGCTATCAACGCAAAATTCCTTGGATGCCTTGGACCAGAATGGCAGAAATATGCAACCTTTTTCAGGCAAGCTAAGAAGATTAATGAAGTCAAGTATGGACTGTTGTATGACTTTCTAAGACAACATCAATCTGAGGTGGATAAGTAAGTTACAGCAAGAGGAGGTTTCTCATCAGCACCAACATCCAACTCGCTTGCTCTCATTGCTCAATCCAACTTTCCATCACCAAATCAGGAATTTGGTCAACAACCTTCTCAACCAAGCTTTCAACCACAACCTCACAACCAAATCATTCCATATGAAGCACCATCCCAGTATTCTGACAACCAAATGGTCTCATATAACAACACAGATTCCATGCTATACTCTAACACTGATTTTGATGAAGAAGATGATGCCTTCAACTCTCTCAATGAGGCATTTGGATTAATCGCCAAGGCATTCGGCAAATTCACCAACAAATCCAACAACCGTCTTCGTTCATCCTCAAATACAAGGAATCAAGCTGTTATCAATGATGGAAGAGTGGAAATTCAGAATAGGTCTTCAGGAAGATATGGTTCAGGGAACATGGGAAGCTATGGTTCACAAAGGTTTCAGTTAGGAGGTCAAAGGTTTAATACTGCAGGAGGAAATAGGAATAGTGTGGGGAATGCTCAAAGGAGAAATCAGACTTCTGGAAATGAAAGGAGAGGCATTGCAAATACTTCAATTACTTGTTACAACTGTGGTGGTAGTGGTCATATGGTAAATGCTTGCCCAAAGCCTCGTACTATGGGTAGTGCATACCACAAGGAAGCCCTTATGATGGCATTCAAGGATGAAGCAAGGGGGACAGTAAATGAGAAAGAACAAAGCTTCATGGCTAATGCTGATTCTGATGATGAGATGAAAGACCTAGAAGCAAATGCTGCAGTGATGCTCATGGCAAACATGCAAGAGATGAACATGTCCGAGACAGGCCTGGTATATGACACCGATGGCTTATCTCAGGTACAAGATTTACATTGTCTTATACATGAAATTTCTTCACCGTCTACATCTTCATCTACACAAGAAAATCTTGTTCAACATGATTCATCATTCTCATCACCAGAAGATAATCAAATAAATACCGTTGTGTCATTTGATGATGACAACACTGTAGTTTCATTTGATGACTCTATTGATGATGAAAATAATGATCATCTTGAACAAAATGATCTTTTGCCTGATCAAGATTCAGAACTTCAGACCTTATTGCTGACCACCCAAACACAAATTGGAAAATGCAATGAAATCAATCAAAATCTAAAGGCCAAAATTGCATTGTTAACAAAGGATAATGAGTGCTATAAACTACAGCTTTCAAATTATGAAAAACATACAAAACGTGAGAAAGGCTTTGAGGTTGCATTCCAACAAAAATATGTGAAAACAAAGGATTTAGAACATCAAGTTCGTGAGTTAACCATTTCAGAAAATGAGCTAATTTCTCAAAGAGAACAAGAGCAGTTTGAATTTTGAAAACAAATTGACATGTTAAACTCTGAACTTTCAAAAACAAAAACAGAGCTCTCAACATGTCAAAACACTTTGATTGAAGAAAAACAAACAATAAAGAAACGGGTTGACTCATACCTTGATGAAATTGTCTCGTTGGAATCCAAACTCAAAGAGTTTCAGAACGTCGTGTACAAAACTGGTGATTCCGTAACTCAAATTCAAAGGCTGACGGTAAAACCAAATCCAAAAGGATATGGATTTGCTATTGGCTGTGACTAACCACGTTTTCTACATAAAGTACTCAGAGAAAATCCCAAGTTATACAATGCAGAACTTTTACTTGATGACACCTTTCAAAGAGTTGTTGTGTTTAGTAGTGATGAAGAACTTGAACATCTTGAACATGAAAATGAGAGTCGATCAAAGTCAAACAAGGTTTTTTCAAGAGTTCAATATGATTATTCAGCAAGACCTCATATCAGTAAATCTTTTGTTCCTCCAAAGGACAAACCAGAACAAACACTGTCAAAACCTACCATAAATGCTTCTTCTGAAGTTACTCCTGTTACCACACCTGTTGCACAAATCAAGGGTTCTTTGACAGAGGATGATGTTGATCCTAAAATGCCTCAAGAACATCGAATTCTTCGATATTTTAAGACATTTATGGATGACATTCAACTCTTGGAAAACGAAATTGAATTTAATTCTCAAATCAAAATCTCTACTTTTCTTTCTCCAGTAGAGAAAGAAAAGCGAGAAATTTTTCAAAAGAAATTTTTACCTCATGTCAAACACCTAAGACATTGTGCAACACAATGGGAACAAGACTTACAGACTGAAGTTGCAACTATGATAATCATTTTCAAAGCTAAAGATCACAAAATACAAAAACAAAAATCTCAAAAGAAAGCTTTAGAACAAGAGGTTGATCGACTCTTAGAAAATGTTCTGTGTTATGGCGTGGTTTATGTGATTATGAACTCAATTTACATGTCGTGCAATGAGTTACTTGTGAATGATCATGCTGTGAATGTTGAGATGTTGCAAATTGAGATAGAAAATTTGTTAAAAGAGAATGAGAATCTAAGACAGATCAACAATGATGTGGAAAACAAGTGTGCCAATGAAATTTTCAAACTTAATAAGAGACTTGAATGGTGTCAAAGTCAAAGTGCTGAATTTGAGCTAGAATTACAAAATCTAAAAACGTCTGTGTCATTTCAAAACAGCCATGTTTCAGAATGTCAAAATACAAATGAAATTGACGTCTTAAGACATCAACTGTTTGAATATGAAAAAGAAATTGATGAACTTTGTCAAAACCGAAATGATACTGTACGTCTAAACAGAATTTTGGATTCAAAAAATCAAGAACTCCAACACATCATTGTGGATCTGAAAAAGAAACTCAGAGTTTTAGAAAAAGGGAAAGAAAAATCTATATGTGAGATTGCCCCAGGAATGTACCAAGTAGACAAGGCACCTAACCAAGCATCAGAACAAACCACTAATGCAAATACTTCAACTTCCACAGGATTAGACGTCACATCTAAGGCTAGCAGCTCCAAGAACCACAAGAAACAAAGGAAGAGTAGAGTCTGGCAACCTAGGAATGGATCATCTAAGTCTGCAGAAGTTAAAGCTAAAGCAAGTAGTTCGAATAAAACGCATGTCATGTCAAACATAGAATCAAACTTATCTAAGTCTAATTCTAGGAATGATGTAACAGACGTTAAATCTTTGAATGTTATGAATGATATTGTGGTTGATGCTAGTTGTGTATTTTGTCATGCTAGTATTTTATCTAGTATTCATCAAAATTGCATTGCTAAAACTCTGTTGTCTCGCAAAAAGAAACGAACTAGTGGCACTTCCTCTAGGCTCACTACTGTTGCCAAGTCCATATTAGGAAAACCACCACTAGTAGTTTCAGAAAAGACCAATGACACACCCATAGCCGCATCTAGGACAACCAAATCACTGAGTGCATTCATTAAGAAAAAGGCTGAGACTAGTTGGACATGGCAACGTTGGTTACAAAACACATCAAGCTTTAAATGGGTACCAAAGATAATTAAAACTTGTGTTACTAACCCAACGGGCCCAACCGTTACCAATTCTCCACCTGTTTTCAATGATTGTGCTGCAGGTGATCCAAATTGTTCTTTGGGTTGTTGATAGCGGGTGCTCCCGACATATGACCGGCAACCTCAAGCTTCTAGTAAACTTTGTTGCAAAGTTCATCTGAACGGTTAGATTCGGGAATGATCACTTCGCTGCAATAATGGGCTATGGAGATTATGTAAATGGGAACATCGAGATCAGTCATGTATTTTATATTGAAGGCCTTGGTCACAATCTTTTCTTAGTGGGACAATTCTGTGATGGAGAGTTAGAAGTAGCCTTTCGGGAGAAGACATGTTTTGTACGAGATCTTCAAGGGAATGATTTAATGAAAGGAAAACTCGGAACAAGTCTTTACACAATTTCCTTCTCGGATATGACAGCATCTACACCGATTTGTTTACTCTCAAAAGCTCATCCCACAAAGGCTTGGTTATCGCATGTTAGGATCTCTGGGAAATAAGAGTTTCTCAGTGATGGGAGGATTGTTGGGATATGAGAAATAAGGAGTTTCTCATTGCTGCCGATAGTGAAGACTGGTTCCTGCCGATAGTGTTGCATTGCTGCTGCGGTTGGTTCCTGTCGATAGTATTGTTTTGTTTCTGCCGATGAGGCTTATTGCTGCGGATAGTTACTATTTGTTATCCGTAGGTTTAGAAAGTTTGTTAGATTTATTTTTAGAAGAGATTGATCTTTATCTCTTCACACGTTTTCTTGTAAGACGGGTTAGGGTTAGTGTTTCTTATTGTTATAAAAGAAACATCCCGTCCATATGTTTGATATACTTTTAACGATTTCAATATTCAATAACACCTTTCTTAGTTCATAGTCTGATCTATAGAGGATCATTAGCTTTCTTCTTTATTATACTTGTTGTTTAGTTTCCGCATAAACACTTGTATTCCATACAGAGGTTCTTGTTTAACCAAGCTCAATCTAGCTCGAAGTACTCGATCCTACAAGTGGTATCAGAGCCTGGTGAGGATCTCTGATAAAGAAGGAAACATAGTTGAAGTGTCTCTCTTGAATCTTTTCACAATGTCGCTATCAGGTGATGGATTTGAAATGTGTGCAAGGAAGATTAGGAGTTTGTTCCATAATAAGTCTATGGAAATGCTGACTGATAAAGATGAATCCTATGAAACAAAAGGAAATGTGGAAGATTATGCTCTATTGGGGTTCCCATCTCAGGTACAAAGATGTAATCCTGCTTGTCAAGAATTATACTTAACTCTTAATAATGAATACGATGACATGAAATCTAAGTATAATGAATACTTTATTAAGGTTCAAGCGTATGACAATGCAGTCAAAACATTAGAAAAACAAAAAATTTGGTTTCAAAATAATCAGTTAGCTTATGAAGAAAAGATAAGGGTTTTAGAGAGAGACTTAAAAAACACCACTAATGAACTTAAATATACTGAGTCTCAAAAAGCTAAGGTGGTGTTAGAGAAACAGGATTTGCAATCTAAACTAGATAATGCCTTGGCTAGGTTTGATAAATGGAAAGATTCATCTAAAAACCTAAACAAGTTAGTCGATAGTTCTATGTCTACAAAAACTAAAAGAGGTTTAGGTTATGGTAACCTGATAGGGCCAAATCAATTTTATGATCCTAATGAGTACAGTGTTTTTAACCCTGAACCTGTAGACTACCAAATACCTGTTAAGTATGTGAAAGAAGGAGGAATGAATGTTGTTCCTCCACCTATCAGAGGAGTCTTTAAGCCTGTCCCTGTTCATTCAGACTCTGACATTGACTCAAATGAGTCACAAATGGTTCTAAATCAGTCTTTTCAGATAACAGCTCAATTAATTCTGTTAAAAGCAAATGTGTCTCTAGTTCCACTAGTGATAATAGTGTCTACATTAAGAAAAGTTGTAGTAAGAACAAGTCTGTTAGGAAGAAGACATGTTTTGTGTGTGGTAGTCAATATCATCTTATCAAAGATTGTGATTTTCATGAGAAAAGAATGAAAGGTGGGCAACAACAAACCAGATCATTGTGGAAAAATGTTAAACAAATACCACCATATGTTCCACAAGCAGCAGGAATGAACTTTTATAGGGCTCCCTTTCCTGCTGATAGACCTGTTCCTGCTGGTTCCTCTGTTTTTGCTGATATTCAGGGAACCATTCCTGCTGGTACCTCTTAATATTTTCAGAGGGATTTCAGGCATGCCTATTCTAATCAAATCTTTGGAGGGGGAATGGCTTATTCTCCATGGTATCCTTGGTAATTGTCCTGTTTGGTTAATCATGTTGTTGTAATTATGTTTCCTGGTGTGAAGGGTGTCATTAGCCTAAGGGGAGGCTAATGCTTGTATTTTTGTCTTGTTTTACATTCATGATTATGCTTGTGTTTCTCTAATTTTGTTTTGCAGGTTTTTCAGTGTCTTTTGTTAGTTAACTTTGTTTTGCAGTTTTCTTTATCTTAATGCTTGGAATTTAAACTAAAGACAGTGATTTTCATTCATCATAAGAAAGATAAGCACATTCAGTTGCTGATTACAAAAGATTACGGGTTTCAAAAGCTTCTTATCAACTTCATTCAAATCATCATTCCAACCTTCTAACATCAATCTACCTAAACCCTACCACCTATTCCATCTTCTCTTTACCCTTACCCAGATTATCAGGCATGAACCTCCTTCCTCGCTGGCGACTGATCTCTTCATAAACATGGGGGACTGGAAGTGCCAATATCACTGGAAGTGGCTGTCTTGGTTCAGGGGGTGGATTGGAAGAGCTTGAGGTAGTTGGCCTTTGATGTGTTCTGGAGCGTGTCCTTGCAGTTGGATGTCTTGGCTGTGGAATAGGGTTGCTTGATTGTGGAGCTGGCTGGGTTGGCTTGGGAGTTGGTCTGATGGGATTCTTCCTTTGTCTTGGATCTTGGCCTTCACGTTGTTGATTATCTCGACTTCGAAGGTTTGGTTTCTCTCGGCTAGAGCCTTCTTGAAGATTAGCCTTGCCTTTTGGTACCGGTACTTTATAGAAGGCAGCAGTTGTTCTCTCCATCTCTTCAGTAAGCAGAGCCACTGTTCTCTTCATCTGTTCTCTATCCTCATCAGTAAGGGGAAAATTGGGAGGGAATGTCTCCCATTCACCCTGACAATAAACCAAGGACTTCAACTCTGATGAATTTTCATCATCAGAACTAAAGTACTCAAATGAAGAAGGGGTAGATGGAAGAGGATCAGATGAATCCTCCTCAACCTTGGCCTTACCTTTGTTTTGAGAGGATGATGTTGTTTTGGGAAAGTAGTTTTTCCATCCTGAGTCACTGGAGGAGGAAGAATCTGATGAGATTTCGATGATTGGATGTTTGGATGAACTCATGTTTTTGCTTGATTTTGATGATTTTTGGTTCGGTTTGTGATAACCAAGTTTTGTGATTTGAGGGTTATATAATGATATGGAGATTAGTGCAAATTTATTGGTGGTTGGTATTGTGAGTTAATTCGGGTAAGTTATTCTTAATGACTAAGTTCGGAAGGTTGACTTTGGTCAAACCACCTCATTCCTGCCGATTGGTCAAACCTCTTATTGCTGCCGATTGACCAAGTGTTACTGCCGATTGGTCAAACCTTCTTAAGTTAATTGGTCGATGTTTCGTGCAAAGAATTGCAGCAATTTAAAGTGATATTTTTGGCAACCAAACATATAATTGCACTTCTCTCATCTCAATTTCTCAAAAACCTATCGAACCCTAATTTTCTCATTTCAAACCCTAAATCATTCCTCCAACACAATGACAACTCTTCGTTACAAGGATGATCATAACAAGGTTGCTTATTTAGAGTCTTCTTCAAGAAGTGTTGGTTATGATGAGGTTCTCGCATTTCTTCGTGGGTCATCTATTCGTTATGCCCTCACATATTGCCCAGTGACAGTGTATGATTCATTGGTCAAGCAGTTTTGGGGAACAACTAAGGTAAGACACATTGTGGGAAGGGAAGATGATATTGTTGCTATCATTGATAACCAAGAAGTGATTATTACTGAGGAGTTGATTCGGGTACAGCTTCAATTTCCTGAGGAGCAAGGGGAATATGATCTTTCAAGGCAAGATATTACTGATGGTATGGCAGCTATAGGTTATCCTGTTACTGGTAGTTGTACTTTCTTGAAAAGTAAGTTGTCTCCTCAATGGAGATTTTTGATTCATACTTTACTCCAGTGTATTAGTGTTAAGACAGGTGGTTGGGATCAATGTCCAAGTCCTATCGCATCTGGTCTAGTTTGTTTATCTCAGGGTAGGATCTTTAATTGGGCAAAATATATTTTTGAGGGAATGATTGAGAATATCAGTAATGGTAAAAACAGCTTTTTGATGTACCCTAGATTTCTTCAAATCATCTTAGGTGTACAGACCATTAATACATCCCCTAAGATTGTAAATCGGTTGACTGCCAAAATGTTTGCCCTGATGAAGATGAACTTTACTGGCCAACATTTGCCTTTGTTGCCTCCTATGTTACACAACCCTGATCCTGCTGACAACCTGGATCCTGCTGAGAATGTCAGTATCCCACCATCACCCAATGCAGCTGATGAAGGGACTTCAGTTGCTGCTGATGCATCTGCATCTGTTGCTGCTGATGAACCATTACCTCCATCACCTAGACCAGTGTCACCCACACCTGAAACTAATGACCCTGTTGAGCCCAATGATCAGCCCATTTCAGATGATACACCTGTTGTTCAGCCAACTCCTTCTGTGGACTTACCTTCTTCTTCAAGGCTGTCAACTCCTAGTCCTTTTAGGCAGACTTTCAGTGAAGACACACATGAAAGGAGGGAATTTCATATATCTCCTCCTAGATCCAATGAAGCACCTAATACCTCAGGTATTCCTACTGGTGGAGCTGAGGATGCTGCTGATCTCACCTCTATGTCCCAGTTACTTGACAGATCTGTGAAGAAAATTGAGGCATTGGAGTTAGAACTTAAAGAGACAAAAAGGGTTTTTGGTGAGAAAGTTGAAAATTTGGAAAAGGAGCTCAAGAACACTAAAGATACTTTTGGTGACATTCTTAAAAACCTAAATGATAGGATCAGTTCTTTGGAAGGTCAACATCCTCAGAAGAAAAGAAGGGTTGTAATTTCTGAGTCTGAGGAAGATCAGGATGATATGTCATTTGATGGACTTAATGTGCTGGCATCTGTCTCTCTTGATAGTGCACATACTGAAGTGCCTACCACCTCTGAGCATACTATCACTACTCAGCCTCAGCCCTTTACTGGAACAAGAATCATTGCTGCTGATGTCTCTGATGTTCCTGCTGAAGTTGTTAGTGTTTCTTCTGAGTCTAAGGTTCCTGCTGCTACTGTTGGTAGTTCATCTGTTGCTGCTGATAGTAACATCATTCCTCCTGAAGCAACTCAAAATGATGAAGAGATAGCTGAAAAGGTGAATGAACAGGAAATTGCTGCTGAAGAAGCTAGACTAGCTCAGGTTGCTCATGATGAGGAGCTTGCAAGGAAATTGTCTGTAGAAGAGAGGGATATAGCTGAGACTACTTCAGAAGAGTTTAGTGAGCAAGTTGAATACTTATTGAATACTAACATGATTATTCGAGCTCATGGCTTTATGGTTCTTCAACATTCAGAGTTGGATTCGGATGAAAGGTCAGATCTGCTCAAGGCTTTTATCTTAAAGAAACATAATGTAGCCAATTGGAATGACTTGATGCAGAGGATCAGTGAAAGACAAAAGTCAGGATTTAAAATGCCTACAAACAAAGATAACATCAATTTTATGAAGGTATATCTGAAGAATGAGGCTAACTATAAGCTAAGTGAGTTCAAAGGTTGGAGTGATGCTGCAATCCAAAAGTTGTTCCTTGATATCTATGCAAAGATAAATTCTTCAGTACTGACAGATATTCCTCGAAGCAAGAAAAGAGAACCTTCATCTTTAGAGTCTGATAGTGCAAAGAAAATAAAGACTAGAGAAACATTGTCTGGTACATCAAGTCTTAATGTAGATGCATCTGAGGCATCACAAGAAGTTCCTATTTCTGCTGGTATTCCTGCTGATCATGTCTCTGTTTCTACTGCACCATCTCACTCAGTTCCTATCCTGCAATATGGGTTAAGAACAAGGCATAAGAGTCTCTCTCATCATTCTTCTTCTATGGATATTTCTGAAGTGGATGATCAAGATTTGATTAGGATTGACTCAGATAGTGATTCAGAAGGTGATTCCATTCACTCTTGGGGTCATATTGCTCACTGGGAGATTAGGTCTACTTCTGATGGTGAAGTCAATGTTTGGTTTTCTCTTAATGGGACAGTCAAATTCTTTACTTTTCTGAGGGAGATCTTGAATAAAGTTGAAAGGAAAGATTTGGAGCATCTTTATAAGATAGTGGATAATCACTATCAAACTCATACTCCTACTGGAATTGGCCTACTGCTTTGGGGAGATTTACAAGTCTTGATGAATACATTGGAAGGAGACAAGCTTAAATTGGTGTGGGGTAATCAATCATCCTGGAGAGTCTTTTCTTGGAGATTATAACCTTCTTCCAATGTTCATGTTGTGGAACTCATCTCTGGCAAGTTCCTGACTATGTTTGTGGATATCTCTTATCCTTTATCTGAGGGAGTGTTGAAGAGAATGCTAACACAGAAGGTCAGAGTTCCCAAGCATACAATTGGAAATGATTTAACCACTGCTGAACAATTGGTTAAATTCATCAAGGATCAACTTGCAGCTAAGGGATCATCAGCTTAAGGGGAGGATTGCAGATTAAGGGGAGGATGAAGCTCAAGGGTAGGATTGTTCTTGTTGTTGTTGTATATTTTTCTATCTTTCTTTCTTTTGGTTTCTCTTCTTATTTTCTTTCTTTTCTTTTGGTGTGTTTCTGATTTCTTTTTCTTAGTTAAAAAAAAAAAAAAAAAAAAAAAAAAAAATATTTTGTAAGTTGGTTTTGAGCAACACCTTGCAGGTACAGTGTTGGTGTTTACACCTGCACAACAAATGGTGCTCAACTCACCATGTCTTGCAGACAAGAAAGAGTTGGCTCACCATGAGGGTACGGCTCTGGTGTGATAATCAAATCCGTTGATAGCTGTAATAGCTTGCTCAAAGCTATAGGGTACTTCAACTCACCCATAGTTCATTTCTGAGAGTTGAAAATGGTTCTCAATTCACCATGGATGTAACCCTCTATGGGATCCAAAGGATTGGCTAGTCCACAAAAGTATGGTTTGTGGTAAAGACACTTGGTATCCATATTTGGTTTTCAATTCACCAAGGTTCAGTTGAAACCAAAGAATTGGCTAGTCCTGAGCAAACGGCTACAGGTAAAGACAAGTCAAATCCGTTTATAGTTGCTGATTTGCTACTAAATCAGATGGTTATCAATGTACCATGGTCTAACACACCTAAACATTGGCTACTCCAGTAGTGATGGCTATTGGTAAAGAGACATCAAATCCATTAATTTTCACTGATTCACCTCTCACAGGAGTTAACACACCTGGATGTGATGAGAATAGTATGAAACTTTAGTGATTTGATGTACATATTGTCATAAGTAGCAGCCAAGTTCAAGTGAATATCATGGTGACCAGTATATATGTTTTGAAGAAGATTTCATATTCCTGCTGAACTATTGAAGTTGCTGCTGGATGCTATAGAAGTTGGAATCTTGCAAGTTATGGATGTTGCTGCTGGTTACTACTTATTGCTGCTGCTAAGTCGCAGTCCTCAAGCCTGAGAAGTTAAAGCTCTATCACATTGGAATCTTGCAGGTTAACCTAGTCAACCTCAAGATTAGGGGAGGATTGTTAGGATCTCTGGGAAATAAGAGTTTCTCAGTGATGGGAGGATTGTTGGGATATGAGAAATAAGGAGTTTCTCATTGCTGCCGATAGTGAAGACTGGTTCCTGCCGATAGTGTTGCATTGCTGCTGCGGTTGGTTCCTGCCGATAGTATTGTTTTGTTTCTGCCGATGAGGCTTATTGCTGCGGATAGTTACTATTTGTTATCCGTAGGTTTAGAAAGTTTGTTAGATTTATTTTTAGAAGAGATTGATCTTTATCTCTTCACACATTTTCTTGTAAGACGGGTTAGGGTTAGGGTTTCTTATTGTTATAAAAGAAACATCCCGTCCATATGTTTGATATACTTTTAACGATTTCAATATTCAATAACACCTTTCTTAGTTCATAGTCTGATCTATAGAGGATCATTAGCTTTCTTCTTTATTATACTTGTTGTTTAGTTTCCGCATAAACACTTGTATTCCATACAGAGGTTCTTGTTTAACCAAGCTCAATCTAGCTCGAAGTACTCGATCCTACATCGCACAAAAGAATGTCTCATTTGAACTTCAAAACCATGACTGACCTTGCAAGGAAAAGGTTGGTTGACGGTTTACCCAAATTCAGATATGCCAAAGATCATTTGTGTTCTGCTTGTGAACAAGGGAAAAGTCACCGTGCTCAATTTCCTCCCAAAGCAGAACACAGCACAAATCATGTCCTACAACTGCTTCACATGGATTTGTGTGGTCCAATGCGGGTTCAAACTATCAACGGGAAGAGGTACATTTTGGTAATAGTGGATGATTACTCGAGATGGACTTGTGTCTACTTTCTTCGGACTAAAGATCAAGGCCCTTCGATGATCATCACGTTTCTCACCAAGATTCAAGTTCAAGTCCGTAACACCGTCAAGAAAATCAGAACAGACAATGGCACTGAGTTCAAGAATCAAACTCTTCGGGAGTACACTGAGAAACATGGGATTGTTCATCAGACTTCAATTGCTCGCACCCCCGAACAGAATGGTGTAGTCGAAAGACGTAACCGTACACTAGTGGAAGCAGCAAGAACAATGTTGATCAATGCCCAATTACCAGATTACCTATGGGCTGAAGCTGTTTCAACTGCCTGTTATACACAGAACCGATGCATGATCAACAAACGCCATAATAAAACTCCATATGAACTTATTCAGGGCAGAAAACCAAACATCAACTACTTTCATGTCTTTGGAGCACTTTGTTACCCAAAGAATGATCGTGATGATCTTGGTAAATTAAAAGCTAAAGCAGATATTGGGATATTCGTTGGCTACTGTGAAGATTCTAAAGGTTTTAGAATTTGGAATCGTCGGACCGGGGAAATTCAAGAGACTATACACGCCAATTTTGATGAACTCACAGATATGGCTTCTGAGCAAACCAGCTTAGACCCCGCTCACAACCGTCTACACTTCCCTGAATCTTCAAATTCACCATTACCCTTTAACAGGAAGGATTTAGAAGATTTGTTTGCTCCAATGTTTGATGACGTTCTTGTTAGTAGTGCCTCAGATGCTTCCACCAGTTCCGCTGCTCCAACCGTTTCAAATCAAGCACCTGATGTCCCTGCAACTTCTACCACAGCAGTTGCTAATGATGCACCTCCACCAGAACCATCATCATCCATAGAACAAACACCTCCACCTACAGTTGAAGATTCTTCCCCCAATTCTAATCAAGTTTCCGCACCATCAGATTATGACGGGAATGCATTTTTTAATCCATTTGCTCCACCACCAACCATTCCAGAAACTGGAGAATCTTCTACAAGCAATATGGAACCGTCAAATCTGCAAAACAACATTCAACATTACCCATCCACTCACAAATGGACAAGGGATCATCCCTTAGTAAACATCATTGGTAATCCAGAAAACCCAGTCATGACAAGACAAAGACTCCATACAGACGGTGAAACCTGCATTTATGCACTCACCGTTTGTCAAGCCGAACCCAAAAACATCAAGAAAGCCCTCACTTATGACAACTGGATTGAATCCATGCAAGAGGAATTGGAACAATTCAAGCAGTTAGAAGTGTGGGAACTAGTAGAGAGACCAGATGGGGTTTATGTCATTGGATTGAAATGGATCTGGAAAAACAAATTAGATGCAGATGGTACTGTCATTCGTAACAAGTCCCGCTTGGTCGCAAAAGGATTCAGCCAAGAAGAAGGAATCGACTTCGAGGAATCATTTGCTCCAGTTGCAAGGCTCGAGGCTGTTCGCATGTTTCTGGCTGACGAGGCTCACAAGAACATAACTGTTTACCAAATGGATGTGAAGACTGCATTTCTCAACGGCCAACTTCGGGAAGAAGTGTACGTTTCCCAACCAGAAGGCTTCGTGGACCAAGAACATCCGAATCACGTTTATAGGCTAAAGAAAGCCCTTTACGGCCTTAAACAAGCCCCAAGGTCCTGGTACGACAAGTTATCTGCTTTCTTACTTGCAAACCATTTTACTAAAGGAACTGTGGACCCGGCTTTGTTTATACAAAAACATGGGGAGGACATTCTCATCGTACAAATTTATGTAGATGATATCATTTTTGGATCAACAGATAAAAAGTACTCAAATGCTTTCGTAAAACTAATGAAAAATAACTTTGAGATGTCCATGATGGGTGAACTGAAGTTCTTCTTAGGACTACAAGTTCATCAATCACCTCGTGGTATATTCCTTAGTCAGTCCAAGTATGCTCATGAAATCCTAAAAAAGCATGGTATGACCAGCTGTGACACCTATAACACCCCTATGTCTTCCTCATCCCCAAAGCTAGATGCTGACATACATGGGACACCCATTGATCCTACCAAATATCGTAGTATGATTGGGTCGATCATGTATCTCAAAGCTAGCAGACCGGATGTTGTATTTGCCACGTACCTTTGCTCCCGATATCAGTCAAGACCAACTAAGCGGCATTTGTCAGCCGTTAAAAGAATCCTTAGATACATAAAGGGAACCATTAATTTGGGGATCTGATATCCAAAGGATTCTGGATTTGAACTTGTTGCATTTTTAGACGCTGACCATGCAGGGTGCTTAGACACACGCAAAAGTACATCAGGGGGGGTACAGTTTTTGGGTGACAAGCTCGTCTCTTGGCAATCAAATAAGCAAGACTGCACACCACTGTCGTCTACAGAATCGGAATACGTCGCCATGTCAGCATGTTGTGCTCAAGTCATTTGGATGAGATCTCAGCTGATGGACTATGGATACGTCTTCAACAAGATTCCTATGTACTGTGATTCCAAGAGTGCCATCACTATTTCATGCAACACTGTGCAACATTCCAAGTCAAAGCATATTGATCTTAGATACCATTTCATCAAGGAACATGTGGAAAAGGGTACTGTCGAATTATATTTTGTGGGAACTGAACACCAATTGGCAGATCTGTTCACCAAAGCCTTGCCTCATGCAAGATTTGTGGAACTGGTCCACCGAATTGGTATGATATGTTTGACTCCAACTGATTTGGAAAATTTTCTAACAAACAACTAAATGAGTCAAACATCAACACTATCCATGTAAAATATTATAAAAACCAAAAGATTTTTTTTTTGAAAAAAACAAAAAATGCAAGTACAAACCCTTTTACAACACTTGGTTCAAATTTTTAAATGTCATCAATTTTTTTTGGAACAAGTGTTGAGGGGGAGACACAAAGTTTTAAAACCTTTCAAAATTTGTACTTGCATGGTTTCTGAAAAATGTTGCTTAAAAATGATGGTGATATCCTAGGATTTATAAGTTATGTGCCCAATATGCTAAAATGGAAACTTAAGGTTAGTTAGTTGGACTATGTGTGAAAACATTCAAGGTTTAGGGACTTATTGTGTGCATATTACAAAGTTAACAAAAAAAAAGTCACATAAGTGAGCAAAACAAAATGACCGCAGTCATTACTCCCAACCACTCATCTGAAATCTTCACCAAACGCAGTAAATATCATCACCCAACCAATCTACGGCCCGTATTCAATCTGACAAATCATTCAAGATCTATCAAAATTGTGAGTTTGTTAATGTTTAAAATATGATCTTAAACAATGGTTTTAAAGGATTTATCAATCCAACGGTTGAATTTGTCTGAAATGATTATTTTAGATTTAGGGTTTGCGTAGATTTGGTGAAAATCGATTCTAAGTGTTTAGAATATATTTGTTTGTACGATTATGCTTAGAATGTGATTATAAACAATATATGCATGCTTAATTGAACCCAGTAACTTGTACTTTGATTTTTCTTCATTTTAAGGTTTCAGCATACGAATTGGGGAAAATCAATTGTAACTGATTTAGTGTAATTAAAGTGTTGAAGTGTTGTTGTTATGCCTTGAATTAACTGATTGCATGTTTGGACTGAACCCAGAAACACCAAAGATATGTTAATTGATTCTTAGGGTTTATGAAGAACACGTATGCATGTTCAGTATGATTCTTGAGATTTTGTGGATAGAATGTGTTATAAATTGGTCAGGTTGCTTAGAAACATCATAGGATTCGATTACGATAAATTGTTGTAACATAAAATCAAGTTTAGATTAAATGCGAAAAATCTGGGAAAAGGTACGTCTACAGTGTTGTCGAAATTTCTTGTATAGGAAATTATCGAAATTGGAATTGCTATCGCAAATGTGTTTGTTATTGCAAACGACATTTCTATCACAAACAACATTTCTATCGCAAACGGCATTTCTATCGCAAACGCCATTTCCTATCGCAAACGCCAATTTCTATCGCAAACACACAATCTTATCGCAAATGATCATTTCTATCGCAAATGAAAATTTCTATCGCAAATGACAATTTCTATCGCAAATGTCCATTTTTATCGCAATTGCTAAAATTGTGTAGAAATTGACAGATTCTATAGAAATTGTTCAATTCAATAGAAATTCTCATTTCTATAGAAATCATCATGTGTAAACTTGTAAAACATGTTAAACAATTAAAAAGGATCACATGTGCAACTTAACGGTTATCTAATGCTAACTTTCATGTATCCTCGAAATTTGTGTCCAAATGATGTTTCAGAAATCTCAAAAATGGCTGCTTCATCACAACAAACACCACCAATACTCTCAAAAGAAGAAGTTTTCCCGCATGGATACAATGCTGAATTAGGTGACAACAATGCAAGAGTTGACTTCAACAAGATCTCTTGCAGTGAACCAAGTTGTAAGGTTGCAATAGAGATTATGAAGAGACACAAGTTCAGAAGCATACTGGAAAACTCAGACAGTATCCCTGAATTGTACATTCATCAAATGTGGAGTACCATCAAGATGTCAGATAATGAGAAGTACTTCACATGCACCTTGGGTCACAAGAAGTTGAAAGTCACACCATTACACCTCCGACAAGCCCTAAGCCTCCCAGACCCACCTGAACCAGCTAACCGATATATGGATTCTCCTACTGAAACTGATGTTCTTCAGTTCCTTGTTGACATCGGTTATGATGTTCAACCAAACACACCACTCACCAAGATTTCCAGAGTAAATGCTAAGTGCATACCACAACCATGGAGTACCATTTATTACATCATAATTCGATCTGTCTCAGGGAGGGATAGTGGTCATGAGCATCCTCGTCTGTCACATCTTCAAATATTCTAGGGGATGGTGAATCAAGTGAACATTGACTACACGGCACTTATCTGGGATGACCTTGTCTTTCAAATCCAAGGTCGTAGACCATCTACCAAGATTCCTTTCGTCAGATACACCAAGCTACTTATAAGTCTTCTGCTTGATGAAAACAAGGATATCTCCTCACGTCCTGGAGACAGGGAAGTACATCAGTACAGGATGGATAAGCTTGTCAAAACGGTTTATTTTCCCAAAGACAGTACAAGAAAGCAAGGTTCAAGAAGTCTTATTAACTAATGATGTCAAGGAGACTACAGCTTTTGCAATCTTTGAAAAAGCTTATGAAATGAAACAGGTTGGGATCACCAAACTTGCAGAAGGAACAGAATCATCCAAAACACGTTCAAAAGGCAGCAAAACTGGGAGTGCCTCAAGTGCCTCAAAGAAACACCCCAGAACACTTAAAAGAAGAATAAGGACTGATCCTAGGCCCAAAGCTGAAGAAATTGGGATTCGTGATGAACCAACTGAATCTGAAGAGTCAGAATCAGAAGAAGAAGTGAATATGGATGAAGAAACATCTAAGTTTCAAACTGAAATTGACATACTTAATGCAAAGAAAGCTAGCATGAGGACAGCTAAAGAAGATGAGAAAAGAAGGGCTGATCTACGAGTCAAACTAATGAAGGAAATGGAAGAGAACAAGGGACCTGGAGGATCCGGAACTGTCCCAGTAGTACCTTCAACCCATACTGATCCGGTTAATCAACCCGGAGGGTCTGAAGATGCTACCACCACAGCTCAGCCCAATACGGTTAATCAACCTGAGAGGGCTGAGTCTGCTATTTCTCCACCACCAAGCTCGGTTAATCAACCCGATTTGGAAGAAAAAACACAGTCAGAGAAGGAGAAAGAGAAGGTCTGGACAGATGAAGAAATACCAGACTTCATGTTGGACAGTGACAAGGGAGAGGAACAACATCATGATGATAATATCGATTAGAACAATTCTAAAGAAGAACGGGAAATAACCGGGGTGAAAACTACAGAAGCTGCCAAAATACTTGAAGCTGAGCATGAGGCAGAATTAAAGAGAAAAGAGGAGAAAGAAAGAAAGCGGAAGGAAGAAGATGAAGAGGCAGATAATTACATTCAAACTCCACCTCATCTTTCTATCGTGGTCTATCAACCTCAACAAGAGTCACAACCAATAGTTTCATCTCCAAATCCCGCTACACCTCCTGAGTCACCTCCAAGAAATCCAACACCTCCATCCTCACCTCCCAAGGACTCTACACCTCCCAACTCACCATCATCAATTCCTTCTCTCACAGCATCATCTTCAAGATCCCAATCACCATCAAAAGGCAAAGCAAAAATTGCAGAAACAATCAAAAAGGTCATAAAAGGAAAGAATGTAAGGAAGATTGCTCGTGTCACAAGGGTCGAAGTCATCTCTCCAGCTGCAAAGAAGTTAAAGAAGGCAGCTAAACTTGCCCGAGAAAAGAAAGACAGACAACTAAGCAACTAACTGAATGAAATGAAAACTTTGATCAAGGATCTGTCCGGACAAGTTAATGAGTTGAATACAACAAAGAAGTTAATGGATGAGTTTCTGAGTGACAATGTCAATGAACGTTTGCTCAAGGCGACTCGGGGCAATACAAAGCGCTATGTCAAGCAATTTTTGCCTGAAGTTCGGGAAAACCTTAAAGAGTACATCGACAAATATCTCAAAGAAAAGCTTAAAAACATAGCCGCATCAACATCTCATCAGAAACACATCTATGATTACTCTGTTGACGAACTTCAGCTGGCCCTTCTCACCAAGCTCCTCGCACAACCCACCATAACAGACATAGAAATGGCTCTCATTTCGGCCATTCAGGATAATGTGAAATCATGCAAAGAAGCAGCTGATCAGGGAAAATGTACTCGTGAGGATGACGACGAAGACCAAGACCAAGACAACACAGCAAAAAGACACAAGTCTGGAAGCGGATCTGGAATTCACATCAACGAGCCAACCGGAATAACAACTTCTTCTCAACCTCCAAAGGCTCCGGAATTTGATCCAACTGCTGATGAGCATCAATTTGAGCATTTCACCACAGAAAATGTAGATTTTCAACCGCAAGATGATCAACCACAATCACCACCAAAGTCACCTCCAAATTCAAAGCCTTCAAGCAGCAAAAAATCTTCCAAACAAGCCAATGTAGTCTCATGGCTTGATAATGATGATGACATACAAGGCAATGACTGGTTTAATCAACTAGCTAGTGCTCAAATCCAAAAGGACGAAGTCTCTAAGATTGAGGACAGCTCGTTTGCAGTCACTCAACAAATCAAAAGCACAGTGAACATCAAAAAGATGACCAAATGGGAACTTCGCCGAATAAAGAATGATGCTTTCAATCTTCTCAAAGACAAATCCCAAAGTGCTGCTGAACTGGAGTATCATCTTGAAAACATTGCTCGAGCAATGTCAAGTGATTTTGACTGGACTAATCCAGACATAATCAGGGTTGATGGCAAAGACAGCAAAAATCTTCCTTATATAACAGACTGGACAAAGCCACTTCCCGTGATACGCAAACATCACACATCAGAAATCCCTTTCCAATTCTTTTTCAACAATGATCTAGAACTTCTCAAGCATGGAGCGTCAAGCAAAACAAAGTATGCAACTTCAATCACCTTCACTCCAGCTGCACATTATTCACAACCAGCCATAGAGGAAGCTGCTCTTCACCAACACCTTTTCATCAAGCAACAAGTGAATTATGATCGTGAAGCATAACTCGGCATTTATCACTGGTTTGACAAAAGAAAGACATGGTACAAGAGTAAACTTACCGAGACTTCCCGTGATAAAGTGTACAGTGACCTCAAGATCATGGCAGTGGTTAGTGTCAGGGGAGTAAGGAGGTATGATTACACTTTCCTCACTGAGATCAACGTCTGAAGACATAACCATAAACTCTACTCGTTCTCAGAAGCAGACTTTTCAGATTTAAGCCTGAATGATATTGAAGACATGTACCTAATGAAAGTACAAGGAAGGTTGCATCATCTCACTACCGAACTTCAATATGCTTTCAGTACGGCTATTTGCCATTTCATCAGACGAAGGATCATAAAAGAAAGAGTAGAGGATCTTCAGCTGGGAGTGGAAAGTTACCAAAATAAGTTGAATCTTGTTGAGCCTGTTTTACATCTTGAAAACAACCATGATCCTCAATACACTATGAAAAGCCATCCACTCTTTGGTTTCGTCTACAGAAGTGCAACGAACATCAACCGATTCATGACATTTCATGAGATCCACAAATTCTGTGATGATACACTGAAGAATGTTCGTGACGGG
The DNA here is from genome assembly GCA_021014915.2 of Artemisia tridentata subsp. tridentata. Classification (NCBI taxonomy): domain Eukaryota; kingdom Viridiplantae; phylum Streptophyta; class Magnoliopsida; order Asterales; family Asteraceae; genus Artemisia; species Artemisia tridentata. Next base: position 337,282,288 of record CP139505.1, on the reverse strand, counting down.
TTGGTTCTTAGAGTTCGGGATCAAGAATTAGGAAAGTAAAAAAGATGGAATACTGATCAGTTGAGACAAGTGAAGCAGTTCATATGGAAGATCGAGAGAAGACTTTACCACAGAGATCAGATAAGGAGATTGGAGAGTTATGTTGGCGGTCGTCCATCTTTCCCAATTAGACTATTCCAAAGAACAGATCCGGTGCTCACAATGTTTGGTAAAGGAGGTTGATTTAAGATCTTGATTTAACACTTCATCAATTTTTATTCATCATTCTTACTATATGACTGTGATATTATGGTTTGTGCACACATAACAGTGCACAACCCGTACCTTCAAGAAAGGACCCTGAGGTACGCTTCAGTGCCTCAATCCTAATCAAAGGAGCGAAAGCTTCTTTCTTATGAGTAGAATTAAAACCAGAATTTTCTAACCTTTTTTAGAAATTCTGCTCATAAGAACAAATATTCCCTCGTTAAGGGGGAGTATTTGAAAAACATAATCTTTGTTCCAAACCAAAAACGTTCTTGATATTCTTCCCACAAACCTCAAAAATGCATATTTTAATCAAACGTTTTACCAAAAACATCATAAGTATGCTATTTTTGAGGGGGAGAATAAAAACTTGATTAAAATATAGTGTCTCAAATGCTGGAATCTCATAAGTGCTCGACTCAGAATTGACCCTCGAATTGACGATAGGAAAAAGTCAGTAGTCGAAAAGACATGTCCCGGACGGGTAATAATTTCAAGCCAGTTCATCTAGTGATGTAAACGTGTCTCGCAAAGGACGTGTCTGAGTAGAATGTACCGATTTCGATCGATTTTCCTTGAATGTGATCTGGACGGCTAATAATTTCAAGCTAGTTTACTAGTGATGTAAGCGTGTCTCGCGACGATCATGTTCATTGAAAATCAATCAATTCAAAAAGTGCCAAATCCACCCGACATGTGCAAATTTTCTTTAACTATATATGAGCACATGTTAAGGGGGAGTCTTTCTGAAAATCACAAAACTCTCAAAGTGTTAACAAAATATGTTTTTCATAATCATAAACACTTTGAGAGATTTTTCAAAAGGTTTGGTTTATGGCATCAATAGGATAGTCATGGAGTCATAAGGTGACTAAGGTTAGGAATAATCGTCCTATGATCCGCCAGAGCCAGAGGGATCTACCCAAGGACAATACCAATAGTTTAGAACTAGAAAGTCCTAGGTGTGATTGAAAAAAAGGAGATATGAAATGTAAGGAGAAAGAAGGGGTTGAAGAATTAAAAAGAAAAGCAAAGAAAAGGGTGAAAAGAAATAGCCCTCCATTTGTTCAACCTTAGGGCAGACACCGAGTTCAATACATAATCTACTGGTTGACTGAGCATCACCGGTATTGAAGACAAAAAGACGTCATGGACCCAGTGACGCACTGCACTAAACCTTCTAAGCCACTCAGGTGTCTCTCAAAAGACACTTGTTTCATTTCATACGGAGAACCCTTCATCATCTATCGACCTCTCACTACGAGATGTGTTGATATTGAAAAGGAGGCACTCTGCTCCACGCCTCTGACGACCAAACAAATGTGCACTAATCGAGTCTAGAGCCATGAGATTCATCAAAGATCTCTTAGGAACACTTAGTATTACACTGTTTTCTTACATCATGAGCAACAATTGTAAAATTAAGAAGAGTCCTTCGCAGATCTTAGCAATCTGCCGAGAAAATTCTTGAGAGAATTCACAATTGTGATTCTCAGTGATAGAATGGAAATCCTGCCAGGATAACATCAAACAACCTTGACAGCAGGTCACTTCGGTAACTCCTTGTGGGTTACGCTTAGTGTTTGTTCCAAAATGGTCTACAATCGTGGGGTGATCTCCAGCGACTCACTGAATCGTGGGTGCACTTCGGTGTGTCCGTGTTAGCCCTTTCGGGGGTATCCGGTTCAGAACGGCCTGGGTTTGGATTAGAGAAAGTCTTCACACTATGCTGTTGACGATCTCGAAGTCGAAACCTGTAAGTGCCGGTTGGTTCGTGCTGCTGCTGCTGCTGAGGATCTTGAAGACCTAAAGGTCGACCACCAAGATTCAATCATGCTCACATACTGAAGATATGTTCTCAAAAGACTCAGAAACAGCAAAAATTCAAAGATATTAAAGTAAAGTCTAAAGTTCAAGCTCCACAACCTTTCAGTAATCAAAGATTGAAAAGTGAGAACCAGTTGATGAACAAAAGTCAAAGACATATGAGCATGGTGGAAAAGACGAGAAGACGTTGGAGACTGGCAGATCGAGACAACACCATAACATCTCAAGTCAAGAACAAAGAACAAAGATTATCAAGACGTCAGAAGCCAAAGAAGCAAAGATGACGTCGAGCAACGTTGATGACTAAGACTTAGGGGGAGATTGTTAGGAACACGTTTTGTAATTTATCAAGTCTTAGCCATTTCCGATAAGATGTTGCTCAATATGGATTCTATATTAGTGAATTAGAGGCGCGGTCCATTAGGAGTCCATGGGCCGGCTATTTTGTAATTATTCTTCTAGAAGCACCTAAGCACATGTCGTCATAATTTGTGCCTATAAATAGAAGGCTTAGTTGCTCATTTTACTTGTTGGTTTTCATATTTTATGCGTAAGCTCTGTCCTTAAATCGTTCGAATGAAAATCATCCATCTTCTCTTCATCTCTTATCCTCTCTATTAGCTTATTTACTTATTCTCTATTTGTAGCTTATATATAAGTAGTTGTATGCATTGTTTAGCTTATTTACGTGGTTGTATTCGAGTTAAATAGGACCTACAAAAATCTTAATAGACAAACCATGGTCCGCTTGATTTGACTTAGTTCACTTATAAATGTCATGTACATAAATATAGATGACAAATATGAGATCACCATGGATGATTTAAAGAAATGTTTTTAGCATTATTCAACAATGTTTGAAAGTGGGTTTTTATGTAGATGTGAAAGTTATTTGAATAAAATAGATTGGGTTTTATTTCAAAATGTGTTTATGAAGAATGGGTAAGAAAAAAATTCCCAATCTTTGACTTTGATCGAAACAGAATTATGGACATAGATTAAGAAGAAAAATGAGATAGTAAAACATGTTAATAGAAAAGTGAAATAGCCATCTAAAAAATTATTTTTTCAAAATGTGAAGTTTCTGTATATTTTTAAAGATACTAGATTTTTGACAACAAATACCATTAATCCTAGATTTAAAAAAATGGTTGTTAAAGATCTCATGCTCAAGGGAATTAGTTAAGGCTATTGTCACATGCTACCCTTTTCTACATATCCTATGGTCATAAGGAAGCGATGACGAAATTCTATATGTTTGATGCGAGAGTGTTGAATGGGGTATAACCTAACATCTATAGCTCATTTGTTGTCGCACACTTATCTAACTTGATGCCATAGTCTACGAGAGCTTGTTTCATCCATAGTTTTCTAACGCGAGAAATCTAATCTTACTTCTATGTTAATGATTAATCCACTTAACTCATTTCACTTCATCACCATGAGTTTTCTAATAGTGGACATAGAAGATTTCCATTTTAAACGTTATAGCTTAAGAGGTCCAAAGGGAAAAGAACAAGTGATTCTATGTTATAAGTAGATTCATATAAGCTATTATGTGTATATATATAACTAGGCATTATGAGCTAAATAGGCATGAAATAACTAGTCATTAATCTAAGCATATATTATAACAATGAGCTTAAAAAAAAAGCGTACCTTTTAGTCTTCAGTAGATTTTCTTCAAATACTTCAAGGTGTTATATTGACTTATAGAAGCCAATCATAGATGAGTTTCCGAATTATTCAATGAGTGACGATTTAGCCACTTGGTCCCCATTGTCTCATTTGTCCAAAATTGTTTGAACCAAACATGGTTTGCATTTGCATGTATGGTGGAAGTATTACCCAAGGATTAAAACTTGGTTGATGTGAATAATTTCACATTGGGTGACTATTATTAGGAAAGTTTTGTCTACCTTGATTTCTTCTAGGTTGAGGGGTTTTAGGCCGAGGATGAGGATTATTTGGTCTATTTGGAGGTGGAGTTTTGGATCTTAATTTTGGTTTAGAAAATCCGGTTTTGGTTTTTAACGATGGTTTTTAAAGCTTTTTACTTCCTCATCACTAGCAATGGGTATTTTTCTATCTTTTATAAGTATATACTTAGGTTTTGACTCTAACAGTTTTTGTTTACTAGACTCACATTCAAACTTTACATTTTATTTTCACTATTTGAAATATCGATTGAATTGATTCCAAGACCGGTTTTATCTTCGGATGATCTTTGAACACTTATTATTTTCTTAAGTGAGTTACTACTATTTTTAAACTTGTCAAGTTTGAAAATTTCATCTTTAAGTTTTTCATTTTCATTTTTGACTTCTAAGCATGTTTTGCATTCTATAAAAACTTCTTTTCCTTTTTCCAAATGTTTTAGTTTAATTTTTAATTCGAGTACTTCATTTTTTAATCGATTATTAATATGTTTTAGTGACTTATTTTTAGCTATAACCTTTTGACCTAATTTGCATAACCTATTATATTCATTATCTAGGTCTTTTTCATTTAATGATTGATTTTCATCACTAAAGTATTCGGTTTCGGAAAGTACCTCATTGGATGCCTTTGCTATAAGACATTTTTCATCCTTTGTTATTTCTTTCTCATCTTCATCGCTATCACTCCATGCTCCTCCAACGAACACCTTTTGATTTTGATCCCTTGACATCATTGGACATTTTCCGATGAGGTGATTTGGGTCGCCACATTTATAACACTTCCTTTCGCTTTTGTCCTCTTTGTATCTTTGGAATGCCTTTCTTTCATCATGTGGTTGTCTAACGAATCTTCCTCGTCTTTTAAAGAATTTCTTGAAGTCTCTTACGGCCATAGCATATTCTTCGTCATTGCTTTCGGAGGTTGAGCTATCCTCGTCACTAGATTCCTTCCTAGCTTTTAATGCAATTGACTTGCTTTGCTCTCTTTTACCTTTGACCATCTCGGAGTCTTTCTTTATTATTGCTTCTTAGACCTTCAAGTTGCCGATCAATTCGTCAAGTTGTAGAGTTGACAAATTCTTTGATTCTTCAATTGCCGTAACTTTAGCTCGCCATTTTGGATGAAGAGCCCTAAGAAATTTCCTAACAAAATTCCTACTAGAAAAATTCTCATCAAGTGCTTTTAAACTTGTGATGATAATGTTAAACCTAGCAAAAGAATTATCTATTGATTCCTCTTCCGGAATCGTAAATTGTTCATATTGTTGAACAAGAAGATCTATTTTATTATCTTTGACTTGACTATTACCTTAGTGAGTGATTAGCAAAGTGTTCAAAATTTCTTTTGTGGTTTTACACATAAAGATTCTTTCATATTCTTTGCGTAGTAAAGCATTATAAATTACCATTTTAGCCTCATTATTTTTTTGCTAGTTTCTTTTTCAAATTATCATTTTGTTTTTCAAAAGGTACAATTTCATCTATTTTAATTAAAGAATTATTTTGAATAGGGGGAAAATTACCATAGGTAATAACATGCCAAAGATCAAGATCTTTTGATTTCACATAAGTTTCGAATCTATTTTTCCAATAAAGAAAACCATCACTTTCAAATAGTGGTGGTTTTTGCATAGATTGCCCGTTCTAAATATTTTTCGGATTCCATAGATCGTTTCAAGTTTTAAAATACAATTTATTTTAAAAATTTTGTTTGACATGGCTCTTGATACCAATTGTGGAAAACTAGAAGGGGGGGGGGGTTGAATAGTTTTACGTCTTTTTAATTTATTATAAAAACTTTGTTTACTTTTAAAAACTTAGATAAGCATTTATGTGAACTCAACTCTTAAACTATATGAACAAATATAAGTAAATCTAAATTAAAAATGCAAGTAAAGTAATGAAAAGATAGAGATGGAAAGATCGAACCACGAGACAAAGGATTTATAGTGGTTCAGCTACAAGGACACCTTCCTTGCCCTACTCCACTCCTCGAGCACCTAACTCGAGAGTTTTCTTCACTATGTCAACAAGCTCCCTTACGGCGGAGAAAACCTTACACAACTTTCGCTTACACCAATTTTACGACACAAAGCTAAATGTCGAGTTCTAATCGTAGCTAGAACCAATCTCACAACTTCAATCACAACTTCTTCACGACTTCTTCACGACTTCTTTAAAACTTCTTCACTACGGCTTCACAAATTTTTCACAACGGCTTCACAACTACTTCACAACGGCTTCACAACTACTTCACGACCTAGCACTACTTATATACTCTTCTACTTCTTCACACCTTCACAACTTACACACCTTAACTTCTTCACAACTTCACTACTTACACACTAATCTAGCCTAAACAATTATGCTCACACCTATCTAACAAATATACGCAACTTATACAAATGAATGAATGATTTACAATTTTGATACACCAACAACTTGGATGGAAGAGATACACCAAGTTGTAATACTTCTTGTCTTGAAGGATAGAAGTATTCTTCTCTTGCACTTGAAAGGTTGAAGCTTTGGATCACTTGAAACAAAAGCTTATAATTATATGATCAAAAGGTTTTTGAAGATATGAAATAAGATCTAAATCAGAAAGTTTTTAGTGCAAAAGGTGAGGAAAAAGTCCAGGAATGAACCAGTATTTATAGGCAAAGCTGGGGACTGGAGGAGCGTGGTTGGTCCCCTTAATTAGGGTGCCGATCCCCTTAATTATTAAGGGGGGCGCCTGCTTAATTAAGGGGACCGCCCCTTATATCCGTTGCCTAGCTTTGTCTTTTTGTGGGGAAGGTTTTTCTGGAATATTTTTGCCATTTTTGGTTGAAAATTTGAATTCATAAATTTATTATGGATTAAACATTTTCCTTTAATTTCCAAAAATGATTTTGTAAAAGATATAAAATGTTTGTGTCATTTTATAAAAAATCTAGTGATTAAGAAAAAGTTCCTTTGATCATATAATGCATTAGGCATTTGTTTATTCATACCTTAAGTGATTAAGTTGTTAAAATAGATATTTACAACTAAATACTTGTTTACGTCATAATCTTTCATTTAATGATTTTACATTTTGTGATTATCAAAACGTAGAGGTATCGAAAAATATTAATAACATTTTTAGGCATTATTTATATCAACACTTCTCTTGACTGATAGAGGTTCCTTTATCAGTCTGCTTGATTTGCAGTCCAAGGAAGTAAGTCAGTTCTCCTATCATGCTCATTTCAAATTTCTTTGCCATCAGTTTTTCAAACTATTTGCAAAGTTTATAACTTTTTGAGCCAAAGATGATGTCATCAACATATACTTGTACAATTATGACATCATTATTTGTCCTATAGATAAACAATGTGTTGTCTATCTTGCCTCTAACAAATTTGTTTTGGATCAGGAAGGCTGAGAGAGTTTCATACCATGCCCTGGGAGCTTGTTTCAGTCCATAAAGGGCTTTGTTAAGCTTGCAGACATAGTCAGGAAACTCATGGCTTTCAAAACCAGGAGGTTGCTGAACATAAACTTCTTCCTTCAGTGACCCATTTAAGAATGCACTTTTAGCAAAGGCAAGGAAGATCCTGATGGCTTCCATCCTTGCCACTGGTGCAAATGTTTCTTCATAGTCAATGCCTTCTTGTTGGTTATAGCCTTTGGCTACAAGTCTGGCCTTGTTTTTAATGACTATGCCATTTTCATCAGATTTGTTTTTGAATACCCATTTCATGCCAATGACTGAAACATCTTCAGGACATTTGACCAAGGTCATTACCTTGTTTCTGTCAAATTGTTCCAGTTCATCATGCATGGCCTGAACCCAACTTGGATGATTAAGTGCTTCCTTGACACTTTTGGGTTCAATTGTGGAGATGAAGTCCACAAATAGGCATTCATTGGCTGAGGCTGCTCTCAGTTGTGCAGCCATGCTTCTAGTGAGCATGCCTTCAGCAGGCTCTCCAATTATATTAACAAGTTCTATATCCTGAGACCTAGTCCAACTGTCCTGAGGTCTTGGATGCTGATTAGAACTTGTAGAGGCCTGATGGGTAGGGTCAGGATCAGACACATGATGATCTTCAGTATCATGAGTGTCTGAGTGGGTTGGCTCTATCACTGTGATTGCTTGGTTCCTGAGCACTTTGTTCAGACTAAATGATTGCATCAGTATTTCTTTGTGCTTCAACAAACTCAGTGATGGTTGGGTAAGGAAGGTTGTGAGGGATGATGTAATAAGAGATGTCAGCATTTGTGTGGTACTGAGTGGAAGGACCATTTTCAGGATGATGTTCATCAGGAGGGTATCTTGATGAATCATCAATGCCTATCTCTTCCATTGAGGTGTTAGAGACACTGATTGCATCAGTGCTCTCATCAAAGGTAACATGGAATGTTTCCTCAGTATGCTGTCACCTAGTGTTGAACACCCTGAAAGCCTTTGAGACAAGTGAGTATCCTAGGAAGTATCCATCATCAGCTTTAGCATCAAATTTCCCTAAGTGATCCTTGTGATTATGAATAAACACAGGACACCCAAAGACATGAGAATAGCTGATGTCAGGGATCCTTCCCTTGAATAACTCATAAGGGGTTTTGCTATGTCTCTTGACAATGATGGATCTGTTTTGTGTATAACAGGAAGTTTTGACTGCTTCAGTCCAAAAGTGTTTGGAAAGGACTGATCCATTTAGTATTGTCCTGGCTGCTTCAATGACTGTTCTATTTTTCCTTTCAGCCACACCATTTTATTCAGGTGTGTAAGGAGAGGAAAATTTTTGGGAAATTCCTTTCTCATCACAGAAACATTCAAGTTCATAGTTTTTGAACTCTGTTCCATTGTCAGTCCTAATCTGTTTGACTTTGATGTCATTTTGATTTTCAATGTTCCTGACAAAGGACATGATTGTTTCAGCTGCCTGACTCTTTTTGATCAGGAAGTACACCCAAGGGTATCTTGAGTATTCATCCACAATGACCAGAGTATACTTCTCATGGTTAATGGATCTAGGACTGATGGATCCAAAGAGATCCATATGGAGAAGATGAAGGCAGTTCCTGATGGAAACGTTTGTTTTGGTTTTAAAGGATGCTCTATGATGTTTTCCTTTTTCATAGGCAGAGCATGGTTTATCCTTTGAAAACACAAGTGATGGTAAGCCAAGGACCTTGTTTTGTTTCACAAGATTATTTATGTTTTTGAAGTTCAGGTAGGAGAGTCTATTATGCCAAAGCCAGTTGAGGGTTTCAGTGGCTTTAGTAAAGAGACAGGTTCCATTCTGAGTTAGACTGGACATGTCTAACACATAAACATCTTGTCTTCTTGGTGCAATAAGGACAACTTCTTATTAGCATTGAAGATGATTCCTTGCTTATCATCAAACTGAACTATGTATTTTGCATCACATAGTTGACTGACAATGATCAGATTGTATTTAAGACCATTAACATAAGATATTCTAGTAAAGACTATACCATTGCAGTTTACTGAGCCATAACCTTCAGTGAGACATGATGAGTTATCAGCAAATATCACTTTGGGTCCTGATTCAACCACATACTTGTGCAGATACTCTTTCACACCAGTCATACTCCTTGAACATCCACTATCTAGATGCCAAACAGGATCCCTGGCATGCCTCTGCACAAATGGTAAACTGGGTTAGTTCTTTCTAGGACTCCACTTCTTGGAGGGATTAACTTTGGGGGTCTTTATAAAATTGACAATTGATTCATGGTCAGAGGTGGAGTTGACTGAGCTACCACAAATTTTGCATTTGATAGCTGAGGTAGACTCAGTAGAATGAGAGGATGACTTATTCATACCTCTTCTGGCCTGAATGACCTTATCATGTCCTGAGGTGTCATGAGTGGGATCTCCACAAATTTTCACAGCAATTTCCATTAGACAATCCTTAGGAAGGTTGTTATTGAATCCACAATGAGGGCAAGGTGCAAAAGGCTTGGCCTTTTGTTTCTGTTTCTGTATAGAATCAGAAGGGTATTTTAAAACCTGAGCTTTAAAGCTTGCCATCGTTGATGTGGCTGTGTATGTTTTGTGATCAGTGGTCCTGTGATCATCCATTTTGCAAATCTTGCAGTATAGGATTCTATAACAATCATCAGTGTAATGATTGGTAAAGTGACAAAGCTCACATCTTTTCAGGGGTTTGGAGGTTTTGGTTTAGTGCTTGAGGAAGCTAATTTGGGTTCCTTCTTCTTGGATTGACAAGGTTTCTCAGAAGATTCAATCTTCTCACTCAGCTTCCTGACCATTTCAGCCAACTGATCAATTTTTTAGTCAGGGCTGTCAGTTTTTACTTTAGAAGGGACTGAAGTTAATGAGTCATCAGTATTTACTGAGACTTCAAGGGTTTGCCTTTTCAGGATGGTTTTTCCCATTCTGGATTCTCCTTTGGAGAACACTGAGAGTAGACCAATGGTGGGAGGTTTCTGAGCATGGTGCAGCACTGATGAACTCAAATAAGTACATTTTATATCATCATTTATCCTATTTATTTGACTTGTTTTATTATATTATATATGAGAATTGATACGTTAATGTTTACTTTTGTAATTCTCAGGTAAAAACAAGTATTATGTGAAACTTGGCGATTTTAGACCAATTATGGAGCAAAACAAGCAAGATGTTAAGAGTCTACTGAAATGTACAAGATCAAGATCATTCTGCTCCAAATACGCCGCAACCTACTTCGTACATACGGCTCATCACTATCAAGATTTCACAAGTTATAATCCAAGACGGCAAAGGACATGCGCCGCATAGAGAAATGGAGTTACGCCGCATCTTAAGGCGGTGTACGAATATTCCTGAATATATTAATCTTGGACCCCACGCGAAGTTAAGTCAATGCGCCGCATCTACTTATCCTATGCGCCGCATCTAACCCTCAGACAGAAACTATAAATACCCCAAGGCCAGACGAATTTTGAGACACTTAGATCCTTTAGAGACCGAAGACAGAAGAAACCTAAGGCGGAATTCAGACGTGTTAGCAGCACAAGACACACCCTAAACGAAGATACAAGAGCTGTAAGAAGGTCCTGCATGTATTCAATTCATTAAGTAGTTTTGTTTTATTGTATTAGTACACTTTAATTCATCAGGATTGATGGGCCGATTCCATGTGACTACGGAAAACCATGGGCACCCCTTAAAATTGCATTTCCCATTAATTAAAGTTTATATGTTGATGTCTTTGGTGACTTTTATTAGTGCATTGATAACTTCTGTGTCTAGCTGAGCATTGCTTGGGTCGCCATGCCCCTTCCTCGCCTATCTATTCTAGCGTATACGAAACGTGGGCATCACAAGTGCTCAATATTCTAGGATAGTGGGATAGACATAAGTGATCATTAAGGGTTTACTCGCCGATAAGATTAGAGCCAACGAGAAAGGGTTAATTACATACACTTCATATAAAACTAGCAATAAAACAAGTGACAAGCTACTTAATTATCAGGACAGGTCTTCTTATTGTCTCAAGTATCTATCTGTGTACGTGTGTGCTAATCGCTGATTCGTGCTCATTAGTTTAGTTTATTATTTAATCATAACCAAACCGTGCCAGTCTCTCAGGCTGAACCTCCCTTGCGTTAGATTAGGTTGTATAGCTAACTTAAGATATTAAAATACTGTTAGAATGACTAGATAATACGTTCCACTCTTAGTGATCGACACTCTACTTACCATTATATTCATACTGACCGGGTACACTGCTCGTTAAAGTGTGTGTTATTGATAAGTCGGCTAAATATAAATTTAAATCTTGAATACTGCTAAAACCACAACGACATCACGCGGGCACCAAGTCTTTGGAGCCGCTGCCGTGGATATAAAAGAATTAGAGCAATACACGCACACATCAAGTTTTTGGCGCCGCTGCTGGGGAGTGAATTGTTATTATCTGTTAATTTGATTAGTATTTTAATTAAGTTTTCTTTTTAATTTTTTTTAGATTCTAACCGCTAACTCTGTTATATATTAGTTAAATTGCATTCATTGTATTATTTGCATATTTTCTGTTTTTGTGTGTTTTTATTTTCTTTAATTTTTGTTTCTTTTTGTTTGATTTTATTTTTGTTTTTCTTTTTCAATTTTTCTGCATTCTGCTATCGTTGTACTGTGCTGATACATACGATACGGCGCATCTGTTTTCACAGATAGGCGTATTGCGTTTAATTTTAATAAAATACAACGCGTTTAATAAATTCGATACGACGCATCTTTCCCCAAGATACGGCGTATTCTGTTTTTAATAGAAATTTTTCTAAACGATAACGCCATACGACGCATCTGTTTTTGCAGATACGGCGTATTTATTATTTAAATTAAAAACGGTTTTCGAATTATTAAACAGATACGAGCATCGATTTTTATCGATACGGCGCATCTTCTGAATCAAAAATCTTGTATTTTGAAACGTACCGAAAATACGGCGCATTATCTTTTGTTAATACGACGCATTTAATTTTAATAAATATAATCGATTTTTGATAATTTATAATTGATACGGCGCATTCTAAAATTATAAGCGGCGTATCTGCTTTCTGAATAAAGTCTGATTAAATTTTAACGATTATAAGATACGGCGTATCCAACTTTTTGGATACGGCGCATCGTCTGCAGATATCAGTAACTTTTATTTTTCGTATTCCGTTTTCGTTGTTAATTTTCTGATATATTACTTTCTTGAACATACCCTACTGATGCTTTTGTGATAGTTTCAGGAAGTGCATGACCAGGAGTTCAACTAAGAACTTGATTACACCTTTCGAAGATCCTGAACGAGCCTTACATTCGCTTAAAAGGCTTTTTAACACAAAAAGCTTTGAAATTTCAAGTTCATTCGAGCTTGATTATTTTTCTGAAGAGAAAGAGGAAGAAGAAACAGAAACAATGGCGGAAAACACTACTATGGAGGAATACATGAACAAAACCCGTGCTGATTACAGTTCAGGAGTTGCTAGACCAAAGTTTGATGAAAAGTCAAAGTTTGAGTTGAAGGGTCAGTTTCTCAAGGAGCTAAGAGAAAATGCTTTCAGTGGAACAGAACATGAAGATGCTAATGAACATGTTGAAAAGGTCCTCGAGATTGCAGATTTGTTTACTACAGAAGGAGTCTCTGACGATCAACTTATGCTAAGAATCTTTCCAATTTGGCTAAAGGAGCTGCTAATAAGTGGCTAAGGAATGAACCTGCTAGTTCAATCACAACATGGGAAGATTTGAAGAGCAAATTCCTGAAAAGATATTGTCCACCTGCTAAAACTGCTAAAAAGATGGAGGCTATCAACAGTTTCAAGCAAGAGCCTGATGAAACTCTTTATCAAGCTTGGGAATGATTTAAAGACTTATTGATGAAATGCCCTCAACATTATCTAAGTGAAATGCAGGAGATAATATTGTTCTATCAAGGATTGGACGTGCCTACTAGACAAATATTGGATTGCTAAGGGAGCTATGCCTTAAATGAGTGCAGCCAATGCTAGAAAAGCTATTCAAGAAGCTGCTGATCACTCTCAAAAATGGCACGATGGAACCTCTACTAGATCTAAGAGCAGCACTAATTTTGACGGGTTTGCTGCTATTCAAGCTCAATTGGATAAAATTAGTAGAGAGATGAAGAAGCGTGATGAGAAAGTTTATGCTGCCCAAGTTGGATGTGAAAACTGGGAAGGACCTCACTACACCAAGGATTGCCCTAATAAGAATGAAAGTGAGACTTTTGAAGAAGCATACTACACACAATTTGGACAACTATTCCAACCTTCAGGAAGATTTAGGGAAGCTACTCCGGGATACTATCAAAAGAACAACTTTAATCCCACTTATCAAGAATGGAGGCAGACTTTAGATGAAACTCTAAAGCAAATTATGGCCGATGCTGCTAAAAGACATGAAGAGAACACTGCTATGATCAAAGAAATCCGAGCCTCAACGGATACTATTACAAGAAATCAAGGAGCTTCGATCAAAGCATTGGAACAACAAATTGGACAAATGAGCAAAGTTCTTCAAGAAAGGGATACAAAGTTTACCTAGCTCGACTGAAACTAACCCAAGAGATCATGTCAAGGCCATAAGCACCACTGAAGAAGTCACGCCTAACATTCCATTTCCTAGAAGATTGATGAATGGTAATGATGCTGCAAAGCCCGAATTTTTCTTTAATTCTTCAATCAGTTTAAGGAGGTTACTCAAAGAGAAGACAAAGATTGAAGAGGAGATCAAGGCTACTATGAAAGAAGAGAGCTCTGCAACCGACTTACATGCCTTGCCTCATAAAGAAAAGGACCCAGGAAGTTTTACTTTACCTTATTCAATTAATGATATATCTTTCAATAATGTGTTAGCTGACTTAGGAGCTAGCGTTAGTGTTATGCCCCTTAAGACATTCACTACCCTAGGACTAGGAAAATTAGCACCAACTAAGTTGCTTATTGAATTAGCTGATAAAACGGTAAAACGACCTGAAGGGATTGCCGAAAATGTGCTAGTTAAGATTGAGAAGTTTGTTTTCCCCGTAGACTTTGTTATATTAGATATGCCCGAGGATATTAAAATTCCTTTAATCCTTGGAAGACCTTTCTTGTCTACCGCCCATGCTAAGATTGATGTGTTTAAAAGAAAAATCTCATTAAAGGTAGGGAAAAATAAACTAGTCTATAAGTGCCAAAATCTTGTTAAAAGCATAATTAGAGGCGTCTATGTGCTAGGATTAAGAGAACGTATGGAACTCGATCTTGAAGCTAGGCTTATGGGAGAAACATTGATTCAAAACAACTCAACTAATCCTAATCATGAGAACCTCGAGGAATTTATTGACCTTAATGTACCTACTGAACTTAGGCGCGATATTGTTAATGATTCTGATGATGAGTGGTATGATTGCGTGGTGATTAACAAACGTAGGAGAATAGTTGAGAATACGAATTTGAATAATGATGTGTTTATTGAACTACCACCCCACCTTGCATATTTATGCCTTTATAATAATAAGAATTTCCCGTCTATCATTTTGTCATCTCTGCCTGAAAGGGACAGAACTTTGTTTATACAGATATTAAATAAGAATGGCGTGGAAATTAAGGACGAGCAAGGAGTGTTCAATATTACTGAATTGGCGATGAGGGAGCGCGATGCTTCCGACTCTTTCTATGATCGATATTAAGGAGCTGAACGTGAGTCTAACTTGAAGACTCTGGAATAAACACAAGTGCTGACCGGGAGACAACCCGGAAAATTTTTACCTTTCTGTTCTGTGTCGAGTCTGTCAGACCTGCAGAAGATACGGCGCATCTCAATCCTAAGATGCGACGCATCGACTGCACTGGTCATATCTTATTTAATTTTCTGCATTTTTATTTTTGACTTTAAAACTTTCTGTCAGTTTATTTAATGCGGCGCATCCTTGGTTAAGGATGCGACGCATCTTTTATTCTGATTCTATTTATTCCAGGCTCGATACGGCGTATCTTCTTCCATAAGATACGGCGTATTGACTGACCTGATGATTTTCATTTTTATTTTTTAAGTTTTATTTTACTAACTACTAATGTATTATGCAAGTTTGAACCTTCTTAACTCAGGTGTGTTAAAGTCTTAATGGTATTATAGATTCCTGCAATTCTTGTGGATACATCATTTTTGAAGCTTAAACGTTTTCATCCACAAGAAAGTTGATTTTTGCTCTTATACGAATAATGGAGGATCATACCGAGCAAATCTCAGGGGAGTTTTTCTGTTCTAATTCTTTTATTTTCCAGTTTTTAATCTTTGACACAAACAACGAGGACGTTGTTTAACTTAAGTGGGGGGATTGGAGAATTAGAACACTTACTTGTCCTAAACTTTTTCAAAATATGCTTAAAATGCGCTTAATATATCAAAATTTAAAATTTTTAGCATGTTTTTGTTTAAAGTCTAAATTACATAGCTGCACACATAACATTATTTCCAAAAATTGTTAACTTATCAAAATTCACAAATCTATGAGTGTGCCGGTGACTTGTAAACTTTAGAACTTGGCTTGTATACTATTCGAGACCACCATAATAAGTATTATCTATATAATTGGAATGACTTGTCTAAATTGGTAAATTTCTAGGATTACACCCAAATAGGCTTTCTATGTTATGTGATATTAACTAACTACATTGGTTAGTTAACCCCCGTATAAACCCTTTTGTTACTCTCACTTTTAGAGTAAGATACCCCTAGAAAAACACTCAGAGCCATTCCTTTCGTTTCTTACACCTTTGTTATAATGTTTCGTTACACCCTTACACCTTAGCCTACCCTGTAGATTAAAATCCGTGGTTAATTGCTTTAGGCAAAGTGTGTTTCCTTACATTACCTGTGTTCGCTGCGTAATTCATTATCTTTGGTTGAGTCAGGAAATTGCACAATGAAATTGGTATGAAAGTAAATATTGTATATCTTTGAGTTTTTTTTTCGTGTGTTTACTACTTTCGCTATTACAGTTATTTCTAAAAGTATGAAGAGTATGAAAAAAAAATTATCCGGAAAGAATGTGATAGAAAAGTTGTGAAATTTTAGACGTATGTTAAAGTTTAAAAAAAAAAAAAATCGAAAAAATAGAAAAGAAAAAGAAAAAGGAAAAGTTGGAAGTTTGTTTTAACCAACTTATGTAAAGTTTTGTATTAAGTGTCGATATCACCACTACTTGTTATATATTATATTTATGGATTGAATGGGAGTTGGCCGTTATGGGAACGCCAACTAAGGTTTATTCTTTGATTGAGATCTTGTTGAGTATAATTCGTGTCTACCTAAAGCGTGTGTTTCAAGTGTTAAAGCGTGAGTTATTCAATGATATGAGTCTTATTCATGGGATGGTTGGGAAAGTAATTTACCACACTTAGGATTTTAATTTATCCGTTTTGTTTATTTTTCATTTTACACCAATTTGTATCCCAAATATTATCCATACCCTATATCATTCTTCATCCAAACTTTGATTTATTGAGATTAGGGATTTGAGCAATCTTAAGTATCGTAGTCGTGGATTCGGCTATGTATTTATGATTTTTCGCCCTTTTTGATATAATATTATTGGTGAAGATTACTTGGTCCTATCTTTAGCCTATTCGAGTTAAGGATTTGAGCAATTGCAAGTATCGTGGTCGTGGATTCGATCATGTATTTGTGATTTTGTTGCCTTTTATGGAATTTGAGATCGATAGAGATTAAAAAGAATGATTAACCCTTAACCAACAAACCCTTTTTACCGCTTTAGACTTGTTATTCCTTAGCTTTAGTGGGGGAGATGTGTATACTTGCCAAGCTTATGATAGAATATTCGTCACGACTGGACAGTTAAACGATTAGATTTGCTTTTATCAAAATATTTTATTTTATTTCTAACTCGTTAAGTGTTTGGTTGTGCAATTATGACAAAAAACGAATACATGCTTAAATATAAAAAATAAATCCTAATATCTTTTGGATACATTTTCATAAAATTCATTCTAAGGTTTGCTTGGGGACAAGTAAAGTTCAAGTGGGGGGATATTTGATGAACTCAAATAAGTACATTTTATTATCATCATTTATCCTATTTATTTGACTTGTTTTATTATATTATATATGAGAATTGATACGTTAATGTTTACTTTTGTAATTCTCAGGTAAAAACAAGTATTATGTGAAACTTGGCGATTTTAGACCAATTATGGAGCAAAACAAGCAAGATGTTAAGAGTCTACTGAAATGTACAAGATCAAGATCATTCTGCTCCAGATACGCCGCAACCTACTTCATACAAACGGCGCATCACTATCAAGATTTCACAAGTTATAATCCAAGACGGCAAAGGAAATGCGCCGCATAGAGAAATGGAGTTACGCCGCATCTTAAGGCGGTGTACGAATATTCCTGAATATATTAATCTTGGACCCCACGCGAAGTTAAGTCAATGCGCCGCATCTACTTATCCTATGCGCCGCATCTAACCCTCAGACAGAAACTATAAATACCCCAAGGCCAGACGAATTTCGAGACACTTAGATCCTTTAGAGACCGAAGACAGAAGAAACCTAAGGCCGAATTCAGACGTGTTAGCAGCACAAGACACACCCTAAACGAAGATACAAGAGCTGTAAGAAGGTCCTGCATGTATTCAATTCATTAAGTAGTTTTGTTTTATTGTATTAGTACACTTTAATTCATCAGGATTGATGGGCCGATTCCATTTGACTACGGAAAACCATGGGCACCCCTTAAAATTGCTTTCCCATTAATTAAAGTTTATATGTTGATGTCTTTGGTGACTTTTATTAGTGCATTGATAACCTCTGTGTCTAGCTGAGCATTGCTTGGGTCGCCATGCCCCTTCCTCGCCTATCTATTCTAGCGTATACGAAACGTGGGCATCACAAGTGCTCAATATTCTAGGATAGTGGGATAGACATAAGTGATCATTAAGGGTTTACTCGCCGATAAGATTAGAGCCAACGAGAAAGGGTTAATGACATACACTTCATATAAAACTAGCAATAAAACAAGTGACAAGCTACTTAATTATCAGGACAGGTCTTCTTATTGTCTCAAGTATCTATCTGTGTACGTGTGTGCTAATCGCTGATTCGTGCTCATTAGTTTAGTTTATTATTTAATCATAACCAAACCGTGCCAGTCTCTCAGGCTGAACCCCCTTGCGTTAGAT